>JADBJO010018997.1:0-34190 GCA_016801955.1 Conus betulinus
CAACCAGACCCAAAAGCTCATTTATCAATATTCCAATTCCCAGTTTTGGTGTGAAAAGAAAAATGTAGTATAGACTTATTTCTTAGTTTTATAGCAACTTGAAAAAAAAAAAAAAAAAGAAAGGCACATGACGTACGATCTATACATGATCCTAATACGGCTCATTAAAAAGACATCTCTTTCCTTGTCATTTTTTTATTTTTCCTTTCTCCTTTTCGCTTATTTTTTTTTTTTTCTTTTTTTTCCTTTTTCTTTCTTCCCCTTTTTCATTTCCCTCCCCCACCCCGGTCCCCACACCAACCCCCACCAACCTACACCACCACCTCCCCTCCTCACCCCTTCCTCCCCCCCCCCCCCACTTCTCCTTTTCTTCTTTTTACCCTCCCACTTGTCCAAGGACAGAGCCTCCTCTTCCCTACCACCCACACCCACAATGCGCATTGCACTGACGACACCAATAACTTAGCTGACTCGCTGTATGACTCGCACCGTACCATCTATGACAATCCATACTTGGTGTGTTTTTTTATTTCTTCCCGTACAACAGCCGTCCCCCTTTCACTCAGCACCAGAACTCAACAGAGTGTGAAATCTGTTCGTCCATCTGAGTTCACCCCAACGACATTCACCGCCCGACCCCCCCTCTTAGTTTGATCCTGTCAGTTCGAAGCAAGGAAAACGCAATCTTTTTACAAATTCTGAAATTGATCTGTCTCACCTTACAACAAACAAAGAAAATCCATCTCAATTTCTATCGCCCTCCCGTTGTATGAAGCCCTGAAAAACATACTACATACATCGTGGAACTTAAAAGCCAAAAACAAGTTTTTATTCTGATCACTTTCTAATACCTTCCAACAGTGAAAAAAACATATGCAAAATCTTTACACGAACCACAAGGCCCAGCAACCTTACAGGAGAAATGATGGGGTAGATACAGCTCCATAACACATGTTGCAGGACTCGCCGGAAGAATGCTTTGAAGGCTGAGCCTGTCCACCACAATCAGATCCAGTAAATGAGTGAATCTTGTCAAGGTCAATTCATTACCCACTCACGGCAGGACTGCCCTACTGAGCCTTTTCCACTGCTTCACACGAACACAACCGATTCTCAATCCTTAGCAAAACTTGGCATGATTGAAAACGAAATTATCCCAGTCATAAACTTTTCTTACAAAGGCTTTAATCCATGAAGTGACCACCTGTCCATGTCATATGCCCTTGGTGTCTTGGTATCGTCACACGCCTCCAGCACCGATCTCACAACATTGCACTATTCACAAAATCTCCACTGACAAAAGGTGGGATGTATGAACGTGCTTAGTTACATTCTCCACGCATTTAACTTTAATCCTACACATCAAGCAACCTACCCTTCGAATATTTAATTTACACGACCCCCTCTACAAGCACAACCCCTAAGATACCCATCAACAATAAAGACCTGGCTGGATCCATGGGTGACATGCGTACCCATCCTGTTTCAGCCATTGGTCAAGCATGGTATGAGCAATGACGATCATAGCCCTGTCTGAAAACTTCCCAACCAATAAGTGGAAAAGTCCTAACTCTTTTTTTGGTGCGTAACACCGGTCTGTTGAACCACTCACCGCTTACCTACGAGCTTCAGTTTAAACTTAGCTCCTTCGTATGTTCAACCGGGGTGACCCAGGGGAGGGGTGGACATTCCCATGAAGGAACAATGGGGGGGGGGGAGGACGCCCCGGAACCCCAGACATTCCTCTACCCACCCAGATTCTTTCCTTCAATCCCCTCGTACGGTTGGGTTTCCTTTTTTTTTTTCAACATTACATAGTTCCCCACACCCCGAAAACTAAACCACCCCGTGATTTTTGCCTCATGTTCTCATCAGAAAAATCCCCCAATGCTTTTGCCTTATTTTTTTTAATAGCTGTAACCAAGGCAACAATTCCTAACAATTCAAATGGGTGAAATTCATATCAAAGAACACACTTTGTCCCTCAAGGACTGTGACAAATAACAGCGAATCTGCCAGTACTGGCTGCCCATAAGACAAAGTCCCTCCCGGTAGAATTCTATTTACAGAACCTTTCTGCCTCTATTACTTATTTGCCTCCAAACAAGATTTTTTTCCCCACTTGCAGAAGAATCAGTTTTAATACTTTCCAGAAGTCAACAAGTGAGTGGACTCCATGGAAGCAACCAACGTGTTGTCGTGATGTCTGACAACTTGTTTCTTCCAGTGTTGTCCTTAGCTCTTTAGCCATTCTTCTGTGCACCATTGTTTCTGCCTCAATCATCTCTTCCTCTTCCATATATTGTTTCTACGTTGCCTTCCCACACTTCCTACAACAGCTTCAACTTCCCTCATCCCTCCCACCCTGCACCGTTTCTTTCTGTCTGCTCATCACACCGTTCCCTCCCTCCCCGCCATTCTTCCCTTTTGCACACACCAACATCCACGGTCACCCCACACATGCCTCTCCACAACACGTGGCCATCCCTGTTTCTACCTCTTTGCAGCCACTTTTCTGTTCCCAACCAGCCCTCTTGCCCCCTAGCCTCTGTTGGTTCCGAGCGATGTGTTCCTCTTTGGATCAACCCCCGGCACACAGTTGCGGTGGGGCATCTTCCCTTGGCGCTCTGGTGTGCCGTGACTTTAACACGCCCCCCTCCCTCCCTTTCTCCTCCCCTCCTGGCCCTTCTACCCTTCACCCTATCCCTCCTTTTTCACATCCCCTTGCACCGCCCTCCGTTCCCTTTGGCTGTTCTGTCCCCTTGCTCGCCCGCGCCCCGCCTTTCTGCACCTGTTCCTTCATTTGTTTACCCTTCTTCACACACACTGCCAGCCAAATTTTAACTGAGGCCCCAACCCCACACACGAGCACCCCTGTTCCTTCTTTTCTCCCCTCTTCTCCAGTACCTGGGTCACCCCTGTTTCATTACACGTACACGTTATCGCTGCGTCCCTCTTTTACCCGAGTCTCCACCCCCCAGCTATTGCCTTATCCCATCCAAATACTACTACCAACCACATTTTTTTTCACTGAATACTACCCCAACGACTTATGACTTCCCCCTCGCAAAAGCACAAATGAAAAATACAGGTGATTCCCATTACATTAAACTCAACATCTAAGAATCGAGAAAAAAAAATCACTTAAACTAAGAAGTATGTTTTCCTTTCCTTTTTATTTCCCCTTTTTTTTTTGTTCTATTTACTTCTGTTTTATTTCACATCGCGTATGTCATCTTTTTGTTTCTTTTTTTACTTAAAGTCCCCGTAATCGGCCATACTTATACATGAAATAAAATCGCAAGTCCTTAGAATTGAACCCAGAAAGTGCTAGTCTATCACCTTTGACTTCCAGATTTGACTTTTTTCAAATCTTTGCCAAACAAAAGCATCAACCTCACACACAAAACAAATCACAACATTCAAATAATATCTCAACAAAAGTCTTAAGAATCTCGCGTGCACCTTGATGAAAACCAAGGAAGGAGAGTTACAAATTGTCATTCTTCCAATGCTTGATAGATAACTTACAATCCGGCGAAAGGTCCCCAGCCTTTCCGGAAACCTCCACTATTTGCCACACCACCCACAACGGCGCCACTTCCTGTCTTTTAATGGTGGAAATGGTCTGCATACCTTGCCACGTGTTTTCTAACCCTCCGCCGCTGACACTAAACAAACATGTTTGTACGTGACGGACACCAGGACAAAATTGCTTCATAGAGGAAACAAATGTCAAACAATCACTTCACATACCGCCAGACATCCAGTGGCCGGCACATTGATGTGTCCCGTGCTCCCATGATCCCGTATGGATAGACTTGGCTGAGCGGCTTCACAAATGCATTCCGTCTACCCCGTCACAGGCGAACATTTTGCCGATTTTCTCTTCCTCATGCCCATCCGCCCCCTCCAGCCTTGATCCTGCCCCTCTCTGTCCATGCCTTGGCACAACAGCAGTCTCCGCCGCTCATGCTCACGTAAACAACAACACCACCATCATCCCCACCCACCCCCCACCACATCGGTGCTGCCCAACACGCCCCTCCCCTTCACTAGTTATCCCCCTCCCCACCACGGCGATATACCCAGCAGCCCACATACATCCCAACAACACCAGCGACCCACTGTCCAGGACCCGACCATTTACAATGCGTAACCCCTTTAACCTGTCAGCACACATCCGCCCCAATCGGACCACACCCACCCCAACCAAACCCCACAACGCTCTGCACGCCCTTTGCATTGTCCGTCCTACCCAACTTTGCCCGCGCCGCCCTTAGGCGACAACAACCCATCACACACCACTCAGAGCAACCACCCAACCACCAAACAAAACCTCGTTTATTTTGCCCCCCCCAAAAACACTACAACACCACACACAAACCACAAAAGACCTCACACACAACCCACCCCCAACTCTTCAGAGAAATCGCTTCACTTGGGAAGCCATACACCACGCGCCTCACCATTCATAGACAAGGGACACTCCATAAATTCACGTGATAACTGGCTAGACTGACCATGTTACATGACTTTATGAAGCGCTGGCTATGTATCCGCTCTATTGGTTCACCCGTGACATGGCCTAATATGCATTTCTCTCGATTCATATGTGTGCTCAGGATGGCACGTTTGATATGGGTTCTAGGAGCTTCATTCGTGGTTGTGATGGATCCCGGATACAGTGAAGGGTTTCAAGCTGTGAGGTGCAGGACATGATGATCTGATATATGTTTTGTTGGGGGAAAAAAAGTCTGTTCTATTCTAACAGTACCTGGCCTTGTCTTTGAAGTTTCGCTAATGCTTCACTGTTTGCTATTCACACGTCTCCTCCTATATTCCGCTAAATAAATGCTATTATGGCTTACTACTTGTTTACTTTGATATACTACCTATGCTGCTTGCTAATTATCATGATTGATGCTGCTACTGTTGCTACTACTACTACTGGCATGGGGCATATATTAGGACATCAATCATTTCATTTTCAAAAACAGTAACAACAATCAAATACTTCGTTCCTCTTACACAAGAAATACGAAAGAGTCGTAGTGTAAAGAGAGGTGTGGGGAAGGCAGTAACAGGGAAAAGAGTGCAACTAAAAAAAAGAATTAAGAAAGAGATTAAAGATTAGCCACCGCATGTTAAACCAACAGACGGAATCATGCAATGTCCTTTTTACATACTTGTTTGTCTTTTTGACATTTTAAAAGTCTAGATGGCTCCTTCACTATTTATACATTTTTCAATTTCTCTTTTCTATACACACTTGGGGCCTCTTTTGGTTGCTAACAATATCTCCGCCTTCATCCTACGCTTGTGAACAGATTCTACAGGTGGTGGGAGGGGTGTTCGCTGTCTTCCGTTAATATAGGTACACGTCCAGCTGACACTCGCTGCCAGTCTTTCCCCTTGTCGTAAGAGTGGCCAGGAATGAAACCCTATTATGATCGTCCTTCGAATTATTCTGCAAACCTTGGGAGTTAGCTTGTCCAAATGGCGTTGTGCAAAAAAAAAAGCCCCACACCCACAAAAGCCAAATGGTGTTATAGAGCCTAATGTTCACTTTAACATATGCTCTATTCGACCCGCGGTCTCTTTACATATTTTTTGAGAACAAAAATCAAGTATCCTACTGGGAAAAAATATCCCTCCACCTTAAAGTGCAGTAACTCCCGTACACACCTACTCCCTTCCGCCCTTCTCTTTTTCCTCATCCCCTTCTCCCTCTCTTTCTCTTAACTTTCTCACTATAGACATTGCTGGTGACTGTGAGGTGTGTAAGCACTTCTTCTCCTATTGATTGTTTCCCCATTATCTTTGAGTTTTTTTCAGCATCTAGAACATATATCAGTTACTATTCTATCTCCTTCACATCTTCTCCCCTTGTGTCCTTTTATGTTCTGTATGACCAGAACGCAATGGACACACTCTAGAGTCTCCTCTCAGAAATAGTCCTACCGTATTCCTCTTTTTTCTTTTCTTTCATCAAGTAAAAATAATGGAATGATTCTTGCCCATTACTGTGGATTAACCGGTCATTAGTGAAAATATAAATGCCTAGTTACAGATGCTCGTTGATCCCTCAATCGCTCTCTTCCTGCTGACTACCTTGGAGTTTCGAATTCTTCTAAACTCAAACAGCTTGAGAACTTTTTGTTAACATGTTCGGACTCATAAATCCTCACTGAGAGTTCTTCTTAAAGACTATTCAAGTTCTAGCTACTGCAACAACTCTCTCCTGCACCCAACTGCCCGTCTCTTGAGAGAAAAGCAGTAAAAAGTAGCCCCCAACCCCACAAAAAGGCGCCGTGAACTAACAGTACTTCTCATTGTGTTATACCCCCCCCCATCCTGCTTTTTTTCCACTGTACTGAGATTGGAACCTTCGGGGTACTTTTTTATCATTTGACAAATTCTACAGAACAAAAATCTGAAAACTTAAATCTTGGACACTTTATAACTATTTATTACCACTCCCAGAGCACTTACCTGTGTGCTCTGGATGTAAACGTGAAGAATGCTTAATTTAGTCATGGATCTTGGAGTCATGGATACTTGTAAGCAGCCGCTTGGTGCGGTTACATTTTCCTCACTCGACACTGATTCAATCACGTCATCCTGACATACTCGTACCACCCTTGTCGTATACAGCTCCTTTCGCTAGCAGCCAGTAAAAAAAAATAAGTATCAATAACGGTATTTTTGCACTAATTCTAAACTTATGGATACGGCGCTGTGTTTTTGTGTTGTCAATCAATAAGAAAAGTATCTATCATCAATCAGCTTTTCACTACTGTATACATAATTATATGCTACAACAAAAGCAGTTGAAAGTATCTCTACCTTTGGTAACGGGCCATTCCCCCAGTTTTGTGTTCTGTTCCCAAGATGGGTAGGTACAGAATTCTCTTGATCTAGGTCTGTCTAACGTTAATTCTTTAACTAGAATTGGCACAGGTTAGTGTTCTGTCTCCCACTAAATGATCCGCATTTTCAAGAAACTTTGCTCCTACGCCATCTAACTTAATTCTTGGTCATCTTCAGGAGCCCTTCTATTCACTCAATGTTGTTCTTATGTCGGCGACCGAATTCAACACATCAAGTAACACCTCATATCTTTTTCATTGTATAAGTTATTCGTTTTTTACGCTGTGTATGGAACATACTCATACCATTTCTCTTCTAGAGACTAAAAACATAAACCCCAAAAAAAGAACGCCTATGCCTTTTATGACTAGACAAGCGCTTCAGTTCCTCTCTTCTACAAACTAAGCTTTGATGAGACTTGCTAGAAATCTTGTCATTATTGAATCATTCGTTCTTTTTGAGAAGCCCGGCTGAAGATCTGAAATGACCTTCATCTACAGTCAAATAATGTCGCTCCTTTCGCTGATCTTCCTAGATATACTTCCCCCCCTACAAAATTTGGTTTCTTTTAAGTGTTTTAATATGCCATTTCTTTGAGCTTTTCACCTTACATACCACCGCTGAAAACATATACCTTTACCTACATCACTGTTACATTGGGCAGAAGTTTTCACCTCTTTTGAACCCCAACAGATCCCGGTCAGTGGTATGAGGGGACTAGTCCACCCACTACAGAGTTAGTCACTCTGTGATTCCGACTCTAATCGATAGTTAACAAATCTAATTGTTTTTGTCGTGTGGCCACATTCGGACTACTGCTGAGTTTTCAGCCTTTGTGTCATCCCCATGTACCTTTCATTCTGGTGGGATGCGTCCCTCTGCTTTATGCCATGTTCTTCTTACATCTGTCCCCTTATCTGTGGCGTTTCGAATAAATGTACGTGGTAATCTTAACTACAGACTCTACTAACTTGAGCCTGATACTCCAGACTTCCCCTTTCTGATACCATAAGGTATCAACCACACTTCATGACATGTTCCCACAATTTAAAAGGGGAGACAACGAATAGAGCGAGCCGTACAGGAATTTTCCCACGAAAGTTACGTCTATAACGCAATATATGAGCTCGAGTTGCTTAGCTCTCAACCTTTTTTTACTTATTCTGCTTTTAGTCTTATCTCATTATTTTTTTTCAGGTCATATGGTATGTGCATTTGCTAGTAGTACGGGACTACTCGATCCTGTTGCGACAGCCTACTGGTATGCCTAATCTTTGTTCGACTCAATTTTTTGTTTTGGCATTCATACTTGATAATGTGACTTGGAATATTTCAGCTATGATGAATGTCCCCGATATGTTCACGTTTTAGGGCATTCAGACCTCTGCTTGTACGGTAGTTTTTTGCTCGATTGCACTACCTTGATGTTTTCGCAACGTTATTGAAGGATCGATTGTGCATCTCTTCTCGCACCGAAGCTGAGTTGTTTGAGCAATTTCATTAGATGATATAAAAGGCTGCGAAGTTTACGACATATCGCTGAACATTCTAGAAAAGAATGTCTAGCGAGTATGTTTGTTTTCCTATTTCTCGTTCTGTTGAGCATATAACAGCTAGGAGTAGTCCCTGATTCGAACTCGGAGGGACTCTCGCCCGCGACGCAAAATTATTGCTTTGCTTGAATTGGTTTCTTATGCTTCACTGTCGAATTGTGACGGTCCATGCATCGGATATGTGTTTTCTTAGTTTTCTCCGTCTCTCCCTGTAGTTCCCTGATGTTCCTGTCGATGTCCTCTCCCTGCTTCTCATTTCTCGATGCCCTCTGGGTCTGCTTTATCTGTAATCTTTGATTACTTCGCATTTACCCTCCTTTATTGATATCCTCTCCTTCCAGTTGTATTGTCGTCCTCTTGTTTGGTATCTAGCCCGTTGGGGTTTATGTTGGTTAAATAGTTTGCGTCAGCGGTTCTGTTTAACTATCCTGGGCACCCGGGGGGGTAGGAGCTTTCCTTCTAGCTGTATCCCGGTCGTCTGAACTTCAGATCTACATATATCAACTTCTCCTTTTAACGATAGCAGTACTTCCACCCCTCTGTAATCCCTGACTGAGGTAGTCACTCGGTCTCAGTCATGTTACATACGTCGTCCAACTTCACCGATCCTTACGTGTTTGTTTCCCTTTTTTTCTTTGCCAATCATGTTTCTTGTGTTTGATTCTTTGGATCTGTTATGTCTGTCGTCTGCGGGTGGTGATGAGACCTCTTGCAGGTGGCGCAGGTAATGCGTGGCGGGGCGTGCGAAGGAGAAGGCACTTGGGCATGAGCGGGTGCAGTGTAGTGGGTGGCACGATGTCAGATGAGAGGAGTGGAGGGGTGAGTTCAGTGGAATCCCCCCCCTATTGAGCGGGGGGTGTGGGTAGGGCGCAAACACAAGCGGAGGGGTGTCGGGCGTAAAAAACCTTGTTCTTGCAGCTCTTTGTTTCATGGCAAGTTTGGATTATCCTTGGAGGGCAATAAAATCTTTGGCCAGCTGTGAGGTGAAGGTCTGATGATGGGATCCACGACTGGTCCAATCCTGTTCCTTCTCCGAGATGCCTGGCCCAGGGAAGGAGCAAGTAGTGAGACAATGATCGGTACAACAGCAACTGCACCTGAACCACCATGAAACATACTGTAGTCGTTCGTTCTTTTGTGGGACCTTTTTTTCCAGGAATGGGTGGGTGAAGAAAGTGGGAGAAACTAAGTCTGTGCGTGCGTGCGTGCGTGCTGTGCGTGTGTGTGAAAATGCACTATTATTCAGTCTACAGATAAAGTTCAAACTTAGTTTTTGGATTAAAACAAATCTAAGTGAAAATATACCCTTTTCGGGCTCAGTAGGTGGCCATCTTGTTTGAGTTGTTAAGAGTTCTGTCTGTGATATAGGAAGGCCTGGAGATTTCCTCCAGTCATTACCTCCAGTCAAGAATCCACATACATCTATCGTAAGCCCCCACAGGCATATAGTGAAGTTTATGTAGCTTCCACTGTGAACTCCACATGTCTTAACCATGAGTTGGTCATAGATTTAGCAGGAGCATCTCACTTCTCCTACCTCATGTTGAATCTTCAGCCCCATATACCTCTAAGGCAACCCCTATATGCCTCTTACATGAACTCCATCATCCTGCCAAGAGAAATCCCATGTAACTCTTTGGAGAGCCTCATATACCTCAATGCTGACCCCCACCTACCTCTATATAAGCTTCGCCATACTTCTGATGTAATTCCAACGTATCTGTGTGAGTACTAACATCCTCTGTGTTGTACTCTGTAGCTCTGTAAAGAGCCCAACATGCCTTTGCAAGGTATGAGATCACGAAAGGGCACAACATCTACACAGTTTTTACAAACTTTTGAAACCAAACAAAACTTAATTTCCAAACTCAATATAAACTGAGAACTGTTTTTAGTCACACTAAAAACCCGTGTATAATCTTAAATTTATTTTATCTCAGGGACTAACTACGTTGATCAATAAATGAAGAATTCACTCACCATGATGCTGCTATTGGTAGAGTCCATCTTCAAGAATATCTTAAGAAAACTAAACAAGCTGCCTTCCAAACCAAACCCATGATCAGATTCAAACGTGATAGAAACTGGAAAGATCTCATGCAGTCCAAACTGAACCAAAGCATATTCATTTTGCGCCGAATATGAGCAGATAGGTGGTTTCTCGCTCTTTGTTTTCACTGTCCTAAACGTTATTTGTTTTTGCCTGAAGAAGACCCAAGAGGTCAAAATGCATTGTGTTTTGTCCTGAACTTGTTTGTCTGTGTCCTTGGTGGTAACTAACCCCCTTTCTTTCTAAATTTAACTAGTTTCAGTAATTAGTCTCTGCATCCATGCTAGAAAATAAATACTTGCAACTACCACAAAATCTCTTTTTTGTTTTGCCAAGTTTTTGGAGGAAAAACCTATATCAGTTTTTGCAGGCTTTTATGGCCATGAAAACGTTACCTCAGTTTCTCCAAATTTGTGTAAATCTTTCATGGCCCATGCGAACCCTGCTCTAACAAGTGAACCACACATATCTACATGGTGAGTCCAACATACCTCTATGGTGAGCCCCTGGCAGGAGCCCTGAGTTGCAGCTGTGTACATGGTCTGAACCGCCGACAGCTGAAGCAGGAATGCAGGGCGGACAGTGGTTGTGACAGATAGCAGCAGGTGGGCCGCGGAGTGAGTCACCCTTTCTGGCACCTCCAAAGAGACAAACACTTCACAGTAAGTGGAGACAACCACATTCATTTTTCACACACATGAATGGCATATCTGTGCTGTCATGTTCTAAAGCGGTGTTGTTGAGTTGGTCTCTATGATGTCTTCATCACAACAATTTCTGTGTGAAATTCAGGCTGCTGTCTCCTGGGGACAGACTCTTGCTATAGTACAGCACCACCCTTTGTTGTTGCTCTTTTCCTCCCTGTGTGCCAAAAATTATTTCCCTGCAGAATCTTAACAGGGACAACACCTTCATTGTCATGGGTTCTTTCACATGTACTAATTGTTTAGTACATGCATGACTTTGGTTTATCATTTCATCTGAAAGGCTACTACTCAGACTGCCAATCAGGTGTAATGGAAAGCAGAAAAGCGGAAAAAAGGCCCCAGGTGACATTTGTATCACAGGGGTTTAGGATTCAATCATGCAATATGCTCACGTGTTATGCGCTTGGCCCCCTTTCCTCAAGGTTGGTTGTATATCCTCACTGTTTACATGTATATAAAAGGAATATCTTGACCAGAGTTCAGCGCACCACCTTAGCTTTAATACCCTGTCAGTGACAGGCAGACCAGTTTACCTTAAAAATGCTACTGGCCTCCTTTTTCACAAACTTGACGGCATGTTTTTTAAAACTATATGCATGATCATGACATGCTGCACATACACGCAAGAGTAAAGATGTGTTCATGCATGTATGTGTGGCAAGTCATTCTCAAAGCCATGTGAATTTGAGAAATTAATCAAGAATACCATGAAAACAAGTACTTCAATCAGTCAGTCAGCTGAATTATGGGCATTACTGCATTTGCCACTTAATACGTAAACTGATCTGGCAGAAACTCCAGGCACAGCTTGTTTTCCTGGAAAAAAAATCATTATTAATGTCTGGCTCACTGACATGCTTTAGAATAAAATTACTGCTGCTAACCTTCATCATTTTCTGAAAATTTCCAGGGTTTGTAGACCAATCACTGCCAGTGTCCTTCAGCACATTGTTAAAGTGGCAGACTGAGTGAGAGATTTTGCGAGCATGAGCAAGTGAAAGCCATCACTCACTGGTCAAATGGTCTTCTCCAGACAACAGTGCAGCCATACTTTGGTCAGTCATTACTCAAGAATATTTCATCTTTTCTTGCTTCACAGCTTTTTAAAAAAAATGTTGTTAACATCACTATGTTTGCAGTATTTTGCATATTATTATGTGGCAAGCAGATCTAGACAACTGCAGCAGGCTTTACCTGTACAACCTCTGAGAATCTCCTGATGCATACTAGAGCTGCAATTGAACCCTCCTGATCAACACCTCTTCAGCAATTTTTCTTTTTCTTAACAAAAGCAGAAATAAAAACAGAAAGCCAGCAAGCAAATAATGTCATTCTAATTCAAAACTAGCCACTACCATCAGATGAATGATGATCTTAAATCATTTAGAAGAAAATAACAAAATTCTATCTTTGACTAATATCTCATCACTGCTGAACACAAGCTGGATCCTGAGGCATGTAGTGAATTAATTTAGAAGGAAAATGGTATGAATAATCAACAATGATCATCATACATGTGTTACTGTCAGGATCATCTTAAAACTGCTTGTGTCACTACAGCTCTCAGTACTGAAAATCTTTCATTAATCTGGTCAAATCTGTAATGTGTACTAACTCATATTTTTCTTGCTAATAAAAGCTTACACCAAGTTAAACCCCTTACAGTATAAGATGTCAAATCAACAAAGACCAATCATCAAGCTGATGTTACTATTCATTTCTTTGTCCCTTTTTTTTTTTTTTTACCTGTTTATTGATGAGAGGAGCCACCGACTCAATCAGAGTCACAATCATTGTGTAGAACTGATCTTTCTCTTGATTGGTTCGTGCAGACTCTGTATAGAGCTGTAGCAGCCAATGAGCAAAAGCCTTGATGGCAGCCATCGCCTGAGCATGACTGAAAATTGAAAAAGGCTTTAAGTAACTAAAATCTTTAATACCCATGTGTGACCATGAGTGCTGGGATCTCTCCCAACTTATTGTGTTGTCTCAATGCAACGCCACAAAAAGTGAATGAGAAAAGAAAAATGAAAAAAGACAGTCACTCAAATAACAACTTACACTTGTATGAAATCCTGCTGCAAAACATTTTCAGCTTCTTTTGAAACTTCAAGGCCAGACGTATCAGGCAACAAAACAACTAAAAGAAAGAAGGGAATCACCCCTGACTAAAAAGAGAAATCCAGTGGGAAAAAAAAGGAAACAACTTTGAACCATACATATGTCAACAAGATAATGCAAAAAGTGACTTAACACTCCGAGAGATAGCTCAAGTGTTTGAGAACAGTCAGCAAACAGGATAAAACAATGAAAATAGATCATTATGCAAATATTAAAGTGCATGAGAAGATGTTCTGTACTCGAACCAGTAGCCGGTCTGTTGTGAGAAAGAATTGATAGGATTCAAGGACGTCCGGGTGGGGAAGTTACGGTTTTGCTAAATCCCCAGAGTCGATGTGGCATTTGTCTGCGCCCAAGCCAGCTCCCTCCACTCTTTTTGCGCGGACGTTGTGTTTGATTCCGGTGGGGGCAGCCACTTTCAAGTGATTCTGCGGAGTCCTGGAGCTCTGGTGTATTGGATGAGGTGAACGGTGGACAAAATGGTGAGAGCCATCCAGAGTGGAACATCCCTCACAGATCAGGCTCTGTACTACAAAACAAGTAATTGTCGTCAGTAGAGGGGCGCTAATACTGGGACATTGGTAGGTTCTATGGTAGTATGGAATCAGACCTAGCACGCGGCCTAGGTAACAACCCACATGTGAATTTGACTCAGAAACAAGTTAGTAAAATGCGAAGAGTTGGCTCCGTCGTAAATGGGGGTTCCAAGACCTACGTTGAGCGAACTTGCCATTGATGTCTCAGCCTGGTTGTGTTGTGTGGTGCCATGGCTGCGCAGGACTATGGGTCGTGGGCTGTGGATGGTTTTATATGATCAAGTGTGTGTTGCCCTGCAACTGAGGTGGCCCTTGATGATGGAACAGAAAGCGAAGGTGACCAGAGACTCCTGAATTTCACGTGTGTAAAATCATATTAAATAACGCATTCACATTGTTAATAGAGAGGAAGATCATTAATCCCAACCACCGGGGTCCAAATATTAGTATAAGTCACTAGAATGTGACATAGGATACAAGTAATTCAAACGACACAAAAAATCTGTCCACACGAGTATAGATGGAGCTTTAAATGAATGTCACACTTAACATAATGGGGTTTTTCAAAGTATCAAATATATACATCATAAAACTGTCAGAGGCACAAAATCACTATGTGAGGTAGCAAGAGCCGGGAAGATTGGGGGCCGTTGGAATTAGATGGAGGGGACACACTGTCATAAAGCGCGAGATTGAAATAGGAAAAATGTACGAAAAACCTCTCACTTATGAACATGTTTTAGAACATCCTACCCATGACAGGGAGAGGATGGTAAAAAAAACGGTATAAAGATGAAGTGGGGAACAGTACGAAAGCTCCTTAATAAGTCAAATAAGCCGACCCACCAAAACAGAACTCTGCGCCAACACAACAAAAACTCCGAAGGAAACAGAATGAGACCACAAAGACGTGAGGCAGTAAATGGCATTTCGTATTTCTATTAACCAGTTGGACATTGAGA
The DNA here is from genome assembly GCA_016801955.1 of Conus betulinus. NCBI lineage: Eukaryota > Metazoa > Mollusca > Gastropoda > Neogastropoda > Conidae > Conus > Conus betulinus. The sequence continues at coordinate 14,803 of JADBJO010018997.1, forward strand.
GCAGATTACTAACCGCGAAGATGCATTTTATCAAAAAGAGTACCTGGTAACCAAATCCAGAGATAATCCGAACAGAACATGATCACCTTTCAATCAGCTCGTTGCATTTGGTGTCCATATCGTCAGCAAAGTGCCCCCGATAAGTGTTCTGCCCCGATCCCTACGTGCCTGCAAGGAGATAGGGACAAAAAACCTCCTCACCAGTGCGAGTGAGAGCCGTGACGGCGTACATGTCTCTGCAGTACAGATTGTTCGGAGGGGAAGGAAAAGCGAGGACGTCCTTGAGGTTCCCCCAGTTCAGGAAGGGGGCACATAACTTCTCGCGGGGGAACCCATAAAGACCTCCAACATGCTCCTGAAAGGTGTCCCACTGTGGACAGAACAGTGGTCCTAATAAATAGGGGAGCCAATACTGATGACTAAGAACCATTATTTTTGTTTTTGCATTGGTTTATCAGCCACACAGGCATCACTAAAACATGGTAATCACAGGTAGAGCTCCATGAGTAGAAGCTCGAAATCAGAGATGAATTTGGCAAGGATTAAATCATTAAAAAGCAATGAACCGCGACACAATATTCAATCTACAACTAATTGGCAAGACAGAACTCAACTAATACGGAAGGGGACTATATACACGCACAAAGAGTATTTTATCTCTTGTAGTTTTTTTTATATGTTTCCACCATTCAGCAGCATATGATGACAGAATAAATAAATGAACATATATGTATCCAACTGTAGATTGTCTATCAGGAAAACAAGACAACAGTTAAATATTTGACCAACTGTGCAAACACATATGTAGGAGTAGGTAACATGTACCTTATAAGTTTACATATGGTAGTATATTAAGAGAGTGACTTGTGTGCGGTTGCCTTTAGCGGGGATTGAATATTAGAATGGTGGGGATATAATGCTGGGGGAGTGAAGGTGACAACGAAGGCAATTTTGTAGCTCAGAGAGATGGTTGCACATGCAGGAAAAGGGAACATGTAATGAGGAATTTTTCACTGAATATCAGCTAGGATTGTAGTATCACTGCATGTATTGAATTATACAGGAAACTAAGCCGAGACATCTTGAACAGTTAACATTAGAGGAACAATTTTGTGTACTGTACGCTTAACAAAAGGGGGGGGATATGGTCGAAGATACGAAGCACCAAACACACAACCACAGAGCAGCACCATACATATGTGCCAGTTACGAATGACAATGCTTTACAGTAGAACAAAGTGAAATCATCTAAAAAGACCTGTGTATGCCGTTTGATACACAACAAATGCTACCACTGACAGGACAAAAACAGAACTCTAGTATGTACCTCCACAATACAGGTATCCCTTAACACAGAGGATACACTATACCAATGAGCTGATGTCATCTGCGTGCCAGTGTTGCTGCAACTTTGCTCCAAACTTCTAACTTACTGTCGTAAGAAGGCGGCCACGTGGGACGTGTCCGCATGCTACATAAAAAGGCAACACCAATTGTATTGTCAAGTTTGTCAAGCTTGGGTCACTAACGTTTATAAATTAGTAGCTAGTTTACAAAACTGTAAAAGTCAAGGTAGACAAACCATCCATGGACGGAATTTCATGCTTAAGTTTGAATATCTCTTGACCATGAGGATTGCTTTGATACAAGTTGTTTCCAATACGATTAAATCGATTTGCAGCTATAAAAGGGATAGTATTGGCCCGATTTCGCCATTGTTTGTGGCAGAAGGTATAGGACGGCCAAATGCTAGCCACAAACGAAAAACCAACCACCACCACTAAAACCGTGTAAGCAGTATAAAATGCATCAAAATAAGAACAGTCACACATATCAATGAAAAAGCCATGTCAGAAACAAATAATCCCTAGTTTTAAGCGCATGATGATGTAAGGTGTTCTTGTATATGTTGTGACAATAGTGGCACATTATCACCCTTAAGCAGAAAACTCAATCTGATTGAGATGGCAACAGGAGCTTAATAAAATATTCCGAGCTGCTTTACTACATCTCTAAGCGCTATTACTCATTAAAACAACTCACTCCACTCTGGACATCCGCGTATAGTGGATGGCATAAATGGCACACAAATAATAAGCTTCTCTCGATGGACATTACGGCGTCGTAGTGGATCGCACCATTAGCAAAATGTGGGGGTATTTAGGGCTGAATTTCAATCAGTCAGTGGTAGACGCGAAAGTGGTGCCCGGTTGCGAAAAAGGGCTCATAATGCACAGCTCAGACCTGAAATCACCTCGAAGACGGCATAAAAAGCCACGCCATGTGACTTGACTGATCCGCTTCTCGTACTTATTATATCACCACCCGTCCTAGCATGGTTGTGAATTAAATTACAATGGAGTCCTGCAGTCAAGCCTTCACAGTGGAGTGAGAAAAGAACCAACGACACATAGTTTGCCAGCTACTAATCGTTGAAGGCCGTGTTTACAAACTAGAAGGATCAAGGAGCCTGACGGACATGACGAAGGCGCACAGCGAATAGGTGAAATGATTTAGACCTGGCCTGTAAGACAGATGAAACTTGGCCTAGGAAATGGAACCTGAAATGATGTGCAAGAGAGGGAGTGGGTGGATTCAGTATAGTATATATAGGCACAGCTTGGGAGGGCGGAATGCAATGTAAGATATACCACACAGCACCTAGTATCAAGAGATTTGTGGGCTCCTGGCTATAGAATTTTGGTCTTCTTCATTGTTTCCCCTACAATAACCAGCCATACACAGAAGCCACAACACAGACTGGCATTTGCAAGGCATGACGCCCAACACCCGAAACATGTTTTTTTTTGACCAACACCTCAGGTCCTGGCTCAATAAGAACACCAATAGTAAATATATTTATTACAATTATTTAATCTTCCAAGTGCTGTTCTGTTAACTGTGTGGGGTGTGTGGGAAAATAATGTGGTGATGTGTGGGTGTGTGGGTGTGTGTGCTTGGTGACTAGAGTAAGAGTAGTGTTGTGTTTGGTGTGATATGTGGGTAGTACTGTATGTGATGTGTGAGTGTGTTAAACTGTGTGTGTGTGCTGTATGGGATGGGTGAGCGTGCATGGTTTGATGTGTGTGTGGGGGATAGTATGGTTGGTGGTTGTGTGTAACTTGGTCTGATGGTGTGATGTCTAATGCCATTACTAGGTACTATGTGTGTTGGGTTAATGTGTATGTGTGGATGTGTGTGTTGGTGATAGGTATGTGTGGTTTGTGGGTGTGTGGTGTGTGTGATGGATGTTTCACTTTAATTCACGCCGGGGGTCACATGTAGCCAAAGCTAGCACCATTTGCCTGACTTGACCAATTTCTTTGTTTTATAGACAAGAAGCGATAAAGTTTGAATTTTGGATCAGGACGCGGTATTTATTGAGATTGAGATTAGGATCCTAGTGTTCGTCTGCAATGACCAACACCAAAAAAAAAAAACAAATGCTCCGCTGAAGGGGGGAGGATACCAACACAGACAAGACAGGAGATGAAAAAAGCCTACAGCTGTCCGGAATTACAGAGGAATATGCTACCTAGGCCATGATGGAACCGCATCTTGACAAGAACTCGAAGCTGCCAACATTTAATGTATTGAGTGTTGTGTGGACACGTATTAGTACTGTAAACGTTCAAGTAGTGCATTGTTGACATTGCCACATATCATAAATGAAATCGTATAGAAAAAGTCACCCCTTTTTTATCAAAGCAAGCGATAGGGTGGCACACCTGGTTCCTAATTTCAGCTAAGTGCTCATCGAGTAGCAAGAATATCCCTCTTCTTCCTGGGCGCACAGATTTCAAGAAGCAAGAGCTTTGAACTTACAATTATGCTGTTGTTTTGAAGCAGTAGAAGCAGTTTAATGATAATGTCATCAAGAGTTCAAAGAGGTTGTTGCAGCCATTAGTATTATTTCCTGATTTATTTATCCACAATAACAAAACCTGCGCCAGAAGACTGCGTGGAGAATGCCGGAATACAAAGCTACACAATGGACTACGGCCTATATATATAATTTTAGTTCTATGTGGCGGTCAGTACAAAACTGGGCAAGTCAGCTGAGTTTGTTACACTCGACTAATATTTCAAGCAAAGTGATCTATGATGAAAATGGGCATTTTTTTTTTTACAAAGACACAGAAGAACATGACGTCTATGACAGTGCCTACAGTAAACTATACCCTGATTTCAACAAAATAAATGAAATAACCTCATTCTCATCAGTACCAAAACGAAGCATGGGTATATGCTAGCAAAAACAGAAAGATAAAACACGTTGAAAACGTATGTTGTCATGACCCACATGTTCCATCCAGCACCCATCGTGGTCCCAGTATCAAAAAAGGATTTTTGTTGTAGTGTAAGTTTACTTTTGACTGAGTTTCAGACCAATGTTTCACAAATCTCATTATAGCAAGCATGTTTGGAATTTCCATATTGGCGCGTAGGGTGATGAGTTAATGGAGTCCAAAATAATGATATAGCCTTTCTAGATTTTTGTTGTTGATCATTAGGTGTTCATACCTATGAGGAGCAGCAATATAAAAAGAGAAAATATGGACCAGCGACTCAATACATACCCGACGGTGCCGCTGTCACGGCTCCTCGAGCTGAGTCATTCGTTAAAACGAAAACCGTACGTTGTCTGACGAATGGTGGTCACCATGACAGTCCCATGCTTCCTTGTAATCCTGAAGAACACCAGTCATGGGGCGCGGTACGCAACAAATATTCACAGTGTGTGTTCATCACACTTCTGTATGATGGTGTGTAGCGATCGCTCATCCATCAACACAGCATTCGCGAACGACGGTCCATACATATAACCGGCTGAGACACATTCATATCCCATTGTGACATGGACACGTTTATGGTTCCACACTAACGGCTTACATAGAAACGCTTAACAGTTATAGCACTTAAGTTGTTGTTCATTTCGGTATTAGATTAGCTATCTAGTATTTCTCATAAAGCGTTTTAAAACACATAGCTTGGGTTTGATACGTAAAAATAAAAGTGGCGAAGTGAAAACGGTGCAGCTCAAACAGCCAGCCCACAATTCGAACATACAACATTAATATGGGAGAGCATGCGGGTGGCATAAGCGGGTGGTCATAGGGGTAAAGAGTTAAAAAAAAAATCCAGACAAGATACAACTGTGATGGCCATTGCTTCTGAAGGTATCAAATCCGCAGTCGCCTGTGCAGATCAGAGGCGTTCAACACCCTCAGTACTAAAAGTCCAGGATTAAGGTAGTGCTATACACAAGGCTGATCACACTCATTTCTTGAATGCTGACATTGCCTGTGTCAAGGAACAATGGGCCGCAGAGTTCCCGCTAAAGAGAACTGAACGGCACAAGGAAAATTAGAAATCGGACAACCGGTTATAACCAAGGGTGATACACAGAATCAGGGAATAGTAGACCAAAATATATCACAGCAAACTGAGATACAAAATCATGTACAATCCGTACCATAACGAGACCTTTTTGTTTCCAAACATACCTCAAGAGGGAGGTTGCCCCCAATAACCACAAAAAACCAGGTGGCTCGTGTGGTAAGATCCAGATCACCACACAGGCTTGACAAGACAATGCCGGACAGCGCATATGGGTTTTACGCAGCCCCGGATTGGGGGACCTAGCCTTGAAGAGTTCTTGCTCACAAAGTGATAGACTTCTCAGGCTAACCAAGCAAGCACTGCACTGACTTCCACATGTACGTTTCAAATTTGGGAAAAGCCGCCTTGAACACCCTGAACGTCTGCAATACCAGTGGGCCTAAGGAGAAGTTACGCGAAGTAAGATCATACTCTAAGTCTACGTCAACAGACCTTGTCAAAATGGAGAGGTTGTATTATACTCCTGATTCGAAGTATAAACAATACACATGGCCGACCCAAAGCTTAAACGAAGCTGTCGAGTCACTACTGTCAGGCCGAAGTTTTATGGGTGCACAATTCAGGCATATATAGGGTCGCAGCGTGACGCCACACCCTGACTGATCCTAAAATTAGGACTCTAACTAGAATGCGAGGATAATCATGTGTACATGTCCGGCAGTTCAACGAGGCTGCGCGCAGTCAACCCCAGGGAAGCCGTGGGGGCGGCTACGTGGAGGTAGGGACGCATTAGATCTGACCATGGAGTAATAACACACAAAGACCGAACAGCGAGTATAATACAAACCACCCAATTGTGCGTCTTACTATCCATGTCAACCATCGCAGAATTTCACGTAATGCAGGAGGAGGGCCGTGAGCGCGCCTAGAAAATTTGGTCCTGGGTTTAACGTTATGGCTGCATGGGCCGCGCAGCAAATAGAAAACCCCTAGGAGACCACAGCCCATGAATCCTGGGGGGGCTGATGTCCCATACGAGAAGTTTCTGAAGTATCATCCGAACGCCGTCTGCCACCCAGAGATGGCAACACTGCAGAGTGCTGTAACTACTGTATGACCGGCCACACTCTGAAACCTCGGAGGCGTCGAAGGGTGAATGGCTATTGATATCCATTTGTTTGGTCGCGTGGGGCCGACACCGATTTGTAGTATGGACCTACAGCCACCCTAGAGATTACGAGCGACCGGCCGTGAGATGTCGGTGTTCATTGTATGTGGGGATCATGTGGTAAAATAAGGAGAGGACTTCGTCATGAGAGAAAGCGCAATCATGGGAGACACTCCCAAGTGGTAACTGAGCGACCTAGGTCAAATAGGTCCAAATGTCCGACCGCTCGCCTGGGATTCGACTGCCTAGAGAATCCAGCTAATAGGAGCGGATAACCGTGAGGGATCGAGACTGAGGTGTGCGTGCCCGAGTATGCCGTGTATACTCTGGGGGTCGCTAAACCTCAGCACAGGAACTTAATCGCGGGACCGGGTGATCCGGCTCTGCAAGGTGGAGCTATTGTCGCGGCGTAGGTCACAACTGAGGTGACACTTATGCCCACATTCGCCTCCGTGACAGGAGGGCCATGGAGAAAAGGAGGTGTACCTAATGAAGGGAAGAATGACGGAAGAGGATCGCACGTAGGTGGCCTGAAAGGATCAGGCTTTTTCTGAGGAGGCAATAACAAGAAGTAGGGTCCCACAGTGGGAGCGCGCCTAGGGGACTGAGCGTCCCGAGGGCCACCCCCCCCGAGTCAACAGCCTTGTCAAATCTGTGTTTTGTGAGCACATCTCTCTCAGTCTGAGCAACTGATGACATCTACTGCCGATCGACACAACTAACATGGCCCAGTCATATCTGTCACAGTAGCAGAGTACGAAGAGAAAGTAAAATCACAATCTATTTTGTGTCTAGACCACAGCCACAGGGTTTGATCAAGACCACACTGTCATTACTTGCTTACCACGGGGGACCATAGCGATACTCGTCCGCAACAATGACAACGGGTTTTGAACTGTTCAGTACCCTCACAGTCCTTGTATGTTATCGACAACGCGGAGGTGATTTTGTGCAGCCATTTCCTATGGGACATCAAACCGGTATCATATCAACCACTGTACAATGGACTTTGAACACAAGTCTATATAACGAAGGAAAAAAAACAAAAACAACCCAATGTTTATGGTGCTTCACGTCTGGGATAAAGATTCTTGTCCACGCAAACTGTGCTGATTGTTTCTTATCAGTGTCATTTGCTTAATGTTTCATTTACGAGATGCAAAAACCCTTTGAGGAATTGTTCCATCATGAATCAATTTGCTTATTTTTCTGTATGAAGACACAAGTATAAGTGCCGATCCGAATTTTCATTACTTACCCAATTGCTGTTAAATTTTCGTGTATAAATGGGATACTGCACAGGGGGGAAACTCATCGCACGGCTTAAGGAACCTTCCATCAGTACATTTGCCCACACACCTGTCAGACGGGCGGTCGCGTTACTACGATATGCTAGGACTGTGACAGATATCGACACTTATTCAAGGCTGCTCTAGATAATGAATGTGGTCTCTTGCTACACCTCGTTTGTATCTGTGGTACATTGTTAAATACTGAAGTCTGTCTTTCTTGCCCGAGTACTGGGTGCTGTCTGTCTCCGCTTTTCCATACTTTCCATCCGAGCACACGTCATGGTGGACCTGGTTGATTAAACTGTGATGAATGCTGTAAGTGTTCGACAGTCATCTAGCATTAACATTGGAGTACACTATATTCCTATAACAGGGTCATAGCATGCAGAATCAATACTGTTCATGCTCCTGAACAAGCGTTAAGCAGTGCTGATGTAAAAAACTATGATAGGTCTATACATGTGCATACAGCAGTATGCGGTGCAAAGGGGGTGTCATAAAAGGGCCAACCAGACCAGTTGGAGTTTGAGAGAATTACAGTCTCCCAGATCTGGTGTTTATGAGTAAATAGTAGCTGATCCATAGTACCAACCAATAGTGTAGTTGATAAATAGTATTTGGTTAGAAAAAATACAGTTTAAAAAAGGAATAATAAAAATATAGAAAATCAAAAATAACGAGGTGCCACACATGCCAAACATAAAAAACAACGTGTCGATGACAAGCCATACCTCTCAAGAACTCACATAGGAAGAGGTTTTAAGTCAACGGAAGCATGGAACACGCAACATCCTTTCCCAAGTATTGATGTCATGACAGCGGCTCTCTCCTGTTTCTACGAATGTGCTGAGATAAGATCTCAGGATGTGAACCATATGATCCCAAAACCATACAGTAAAGAAACCACGTACTTCGTTGGCTGCAGCCCATATAATTTTTACGACGGAACTAGCTCGGCGAGTCAAAGATTTGGGTAATCACCAAAACACAACAAATAAGAGCATTGACTAAGGCCAAACTAGTTTACATTATAACAGTTTTGGCAAGTGGATCAGCTCGCTGTCTCTGAAATCTGGTTTATTGTACTAAGATAACTGTTTTGAGGCCGAAGTTTTAAACACTGACTAGTACCCAAACCAGACCAATCTTCACGCCATAGAAATTATATCGTCTAGCGATCAAACACTGGATGTTTACTATACCCTTTTCAATACTTTCTAAACAGAGCAGTTAATATAGTAATTAACACACAGGCCAAACAAAAGACAAATGATGATTGCACAGGAGATGAGAAAACTCCAAGACCAGCACAACTCACAAAAACGCGTCCAGCGAGCCAGCAAGGGCAATGGACACATGGAGATACACTCCAGCACACGTCCACATGGAATGACATTTGGGACACAGAAAGGACGCTCCATCTCCGGATCAGCTTCCAATGAAATCTCAGGATCTCCTTGGACCTGTCGTGCCTGCAAAATGGCAAACCTGTGGTTGGGAAAAACAACGACCTTGCATGCCCCGCTCTGTCATGAAAACAACAAACATTTGTATGCCATTGTCCTCGACCTCCTGTAGGGCTACGGCCCTGGCTGCAAGGCAGTGTACACATGTGGATTCCCGAACCAGTGGCTCAAGAGAAGTTGTTACGATGTAGTCTGTTCTGTACTGACACACGCCAAATGGGAGAAAATGGCCGACTCGCAAAGACACCGCGCAACATGTACTGTCACAAGGACAGGAAAAAGAGCAGCGCAAATCATGGCCCAAACCACCATGCCCCTCGAATCATGTCAGGCAGAGTCTGCTTGTAGGGGCGGGGCAGAGACTGGGGAGTAAGCGACTACCGAACAGCGTCCCAGAACTTAGAGAGGTCCCCAACAGATAGTCACAAGCAAGAGTGGCATGAAACCGAACATAGTAGTCACACTACTCAAGTCAAACCAGCAGCTGCATCAATGACATTGAACTCACCAATGTACATAATACAAACCAATGATGAGGACTCAAATCACAAACATAGAAAATATGATTGCATTCTGGCAACAGCCTTAGTGAGTAGAAGGCTATGCAGTAAAAGCCTCCTGCCAAGAAATCGGAAGCTTGGGGGTTTTTGTAGAGAACAAGACTGCATACAGCCTCTGAAACAGCTTCTCAGTTCAGGGAAAGGGAAAAAAAACCAAGCATAAAGGCAATGGCAGAGCAGGAGCTACTGACTCAAGCTGAATCTGGTCAAGGGGGAACAACCAGTGAAACTTCTACAGCTCTTATCCTACAACATAATCCAGTAGTAATCAGTGTCTACACACACAATCAGTGCGGGCAAGTCCATAATATGATGAAAACGGCATGTACACACTAGAGAAGGCATAAAGGGGATCGAACCCAGCCGTGAGGCTCGTCCGCACATACTGGGAAAAAAAGGGCAGCAGAGGGACGAACGGGTGTTGAGTCAAGAATGACACCGGGGGGGCCCAACCCCACCCATAGCATGGGTCAGGAGATATGATACCGAAACAACTTTATCTGCTTGAAGGGGGTTCTCTTCTGAGGACGTCTCTTGCTGTCAAAAAACTAACTCTCCAGGAAGATTCCTTTATACAGTAGGAAAAAGGATAGTGGCAGCAAGAAAACATCTTGGTATTTCAGAGGATATTTTTGTTGCACGGTAGTATACTCAATACTTTTGCAAGAACAGATTTCACATAGAATTTCAACAGAATGATCTGACCATTCAAAAAGGACTGACTCTGAGATGATTCATCTTTGGTGTCATAGATCACTTCATGATGTATGTTAATCCAGTTGACACAGATTAATGAGCATAGGCATATTCATGCTCCCTGAAACAGAGATTCCTAAGACGCAGATAAAAGGAAATCAGTATAGTTCATCTTGAATGTGATACACTTATAGGTGTACTATGTTTCTTGTAAAACAATCTCGTTACAAGAATTGACTATCATGTAACTATATGCTGAGTTTCTTCACATATATTACAAGGAAAAATAATGCATTCAGGCCTCTGTCAAGGTCAATTCAGAAATTTCAAATCAAATTTTCTGAACTTTCCTCAAACCATTCTAATTTTTTACAAGCTGCATTACCAACAACTGTTGTCAAAAAATGTTCTTATAAAGATACATAATGGTTAAAAAAAAAACAAACAAAAAAAAAAACCTTCAGATTGATGTATTAGTGCAAAAAAAGTGAAAGTACACTGATGAAGCCTTATTCAAAACCAAGATCATATGTGGTCACATTTTGCTTTACGACAGCAGATAAACCAAATCCATCAAACTGATCTCTCTGAACTGAAACATCAGTTCTGCACACGATGATGTATTACATTAATACAGTCCACAGAAAGCATGATGTAAATACCCCTTTCACATTTTCGTTTCTCTGGATACCAAAGGTCTGAAAGAAACATTCTGAATTAATTCAGTCCTTACAATAAGGACACAAGCAGCAGTAATAAATGAATGATCAACAGAATTCCAGCAAAAGCTGTAAATGATCAAACTCAAATTCAAACCTCGGACATAGATAAAGCATCTAGCAGAACCAAGAACAGATGTAAAACAAACAGTACAACATATAAACACAAATGGATGCTTGCAGCAACAAAGCATGTACAGCTCAGGTTTTATGTAAAGCCAGGAGTCTGGCAATTCTAAGGCACCATTCCAAGTTACAACTTTCTTACACTCCAAGGAATTGCCATTTTTTTTTTTTTTTTTTTTAAATGATATCCACCTGGTCACTAACCTAGTTGGGGCCCCACGGACCACTTCTGCAAACCGTCAAATGACAGAAGATGGCATGGTTTGGCCAACATCATTTGTCACAACACCCTCTCCAAAACAATCCTTCAAGGTACCGTTGAAGGAGGGCGCAGACAAGGACGGCAGAGAAAGAGCTGGTCTAACAATATAAAGGACTGGGACCCAAATGACCATGCCAGATCTCCTCAAGACAGCCACTAACAGAAGAGCCTGGAGAGAAATGGCGGCTGCCAAAAATCTCATCACGTCCCCCCCAATGACCCCAGCGGTCAGGGGAATGACTGACTGACTGATCCACCTACTCTTTCCAACCGTAATTCAAGTCGTCTTATGCCCAACCACTTAATGTTTAACTCAAATAAAATAACTGTTAGATCAATGAACCAGCATGAATGAAAATCCTCCCCCCAGAAGAAATCACCACATCCATCTAACAACAGACCCTCATGAACTTGCTGACACTGAAGATTTTAACACAAACTCACCATGGGCATAGAAACTCAAATTGAGGTCTCCATGGCATAAAGGGCCGCAGAATTTCATACTTTTGTGGATAATGATCAATAAGGATGATACAGATGATGCAAAAGTGTTCCAATTTTTACAAAAACTGCATGGCAGGGCTGTAGACTACGTTTCTTTCATAATATTTCTAGGCATCAGTCAGGCCTGAAAGATAGAGACACAGCTTGTTGGTCAGGAAATTTGAGCAACACTCTAATGTAACCATGAAACAGATGGAACTAGACTGTATGGGTTTCAATCTTCCCACCTGAATCCAAGGCACTCTCAAACTACAGACTAGAAGCCAGTCTAAACTGAAAAATCACACAAACATAAATACTTCTGATATAACTTGTCTCTCAGCCTGCAGCCAGTAATACTAACTGCTGCACTATAACAGCTGCCACAGATGCAAAGCTTGTCAAATTTTGTACAGGGCAACATTCAAACTCACTGTAACGAAGTTTGATGGCACAATAATTAAGATCTATGATCCAATCCTTTCCACTGTGAGCAAACACAATTTAATTAGTACCAAAATGATATTACAAGCACTACAACATCAACACACACACACACACACACACACACACACACACACACACACACACACACACACAAATAAACTTACCTGTCTGAAAGTGTACTTGAACAATAATGCCAGAAATTCTAATACAGGAAGTTTGGATTGGATTCAAATCGCCGTAAATGTATTCCAACAAACAACCTCAGAAAGTCTGTGAACCGTTCCATGTAGCTGTAAACATAATATTAAAAAAAAAAGGTCACCCAAAATCTCTGCAAAAAATTGCTGAGAAGTTATTCTATAAAAAAAAAAGTATGTTTAATGTTTTGTATGTTCATCTCATTAAACTTTAAGATATTGTACATGTGACAAAATAACTTTACTACTATATGTAGTTTTACGATACACTTTCTGTCTAAACATTGCTTTATCCCCTTTTGGCGTGGAACATCGCCCTATCATCAAGATCCATCCCAAAATAATATCAGCCTCCATATCCAGATAGGCAGCAAGTGTAATCACCCATAGTGAGTTCACTTTTTTGGTGCCATACTAGCTCAGTTTTCGTACCTTTTCCTGATTAAGCAGGGAAGTGGAAGGGTGTCCTAGTGCTGGGACAGGTAAATATATGATTAAACTACTATTAGCAGTAAACTTCCTTTTTCTCATACTTATGAGTCCAAATAAATGGCAGGATAACGAAAGGGACAGTGGGAAGGAAGCTCACTTGAAGAGGGAGACACTGATCCCACATGAAAATGTCTTTGCACAGTTCCCCAAACCTAAAACTTGGTGATAGCAGCCCACTATGGACCTGCACTTTGGTCTACATGTTTAGTCTGAAGGCAAAAGGCTCTGACCCCATCCTCACTCACATGAATGCATCAAAGGATAATAATGGGCACAAAGTCAAGAGAAAATTTCTCAAGCCCAGGTGTAAGGAAAAGAAGATCCCTTCCTTAAATGTACAGTGAAACTGAGTACAAGTCTTTCCATTTAAAGCATGTATAAAACACCACAGACCACAAACCATCAAACCAATGTGAACATGATCAAAGCGCAAAGTAAAAAGATGCAACATATAAACAAATAAAAATGAGAAAATGCTGTAAGAACAGGGCAATTCAAACACAGAAAGGAGAACTGAAGAGCATCAACTATACCCCTGTGGCAGTCAAATGCATCCATACCTTCAGACATGTCACACAGGTAGAAACCACTTAAGACAGTGTGTGACTTCAGCCTGCTGTGTAACAAATATCGGTGACCAGAATGCTCCACTTGGGTTTGACATAACCCTCTTGTACTCATATCAGGAGCAGCAGCCGGGAGTAGCAGCAGGCACCTGTAGTTCCATTCCCGGAGCTACCGGGATTTGTCGGTAGGAATTTTACATCACGCACTGACCATCGCTTAACAGACGCACAGTAGCAAACAGTAACGAGGAAGACTCAGGCATGGTCCAATAATGTCTTGGTACTATTTCTGGGTGCTGGAACCATGCGTTTTCGTTGAGAAAGGAAGGAAACGAAGTGAGTAACTTTGTGAATGAAACTGTTCGACTTTCACAATGGCTGCTTTCACATCTGCTACAATTGTTGAAGTGGAGAAGTTTGAAAGAGAGAAGTTTGAAAGACAGTTGGAAAATGAAAGTGATGTTGATGTAGGTAGGTAGTGATGATGCAGAATAAAGTGAGGAGAGCAACCCAGAGTATGATGTTCTGCTCGCCTCGCTGCAGACAACATGGCATCCTGCGACAAGTGGCATGGCAGAAGTGAGGCAGTTTCAGGAATCCACTGGACCCGCTCACTCATTACCCACACCGCTACACCACTCAATTTTTTTTTTCTTTTTGTTCGTACCTCTTTTGTTTTTTTCAGACTGCTGCCACTGAAGACAAAAACAAGCTGCAAAGGGCGCACCTGACCCTGTTTGATTCGATACCACACCTGAAGAAATGCGAGCCTATCTTTCTCTGTTGATTATGTTGGGGGTAAAGCGTCAGCCACGTCTGTGGTTTTACTAGTCTAGTGACCCATGTTTCAATGACCCTTGGATCAGCAGTGTCATGCATAAAAATTTTTTTTTCTGGTTGAATCAGTATTTCCACCTTTGGGATTCGTCCAACACACCTGGGCGTGATCACCCTGTTATGTCCCTCTGTACAAGGTGAGAACATTCATCGAACTTATTCTCCCTTTGTTCAAAACCAATTATTGTCCTGGCCATGAAATGAGCATTGATGAAACGATGATAGGCTTCAACGGTTGTGTTTTTTTCAAACAGTATATGCCAGCCAAGCCAACAAAATGGGGCATCAAGGTGTGGGAAATGTGTGACACTATTACCAGCTATTGTGTCGCATTTGACCTTTACACTGGTCATGCCAGCTGTGAAAACACAAAAATATCAGTCTGGGGCATGAAGTAGTAGACAAACTAGTGTCACTGTACTACAACCAGAACACCTGCGCAACAGTCAACTGTAACTGCAGGGACTGCCACAGGAAGCCAAGATGGCCAAACTGAAGGAAAAGGGAGACCTGATACAAATGCAGAAAGGCTCACTGATGGCTACAGTCTACTAAGTCAACCATCAGATTTCTCTCTGAACAACAATCAGCCTCCTGGTATGACAACAATGGACGAAAAGGTGATACCGACTGTCATCGCCGAGTACAACAAGTACATGGGTGGTGTTGACAAGTCAGATCAGTATCATGCCTACTATCCTGTCGGCAATCAAAGCAAAAAAATGGTGGCAGTACTTCTTCCACTCTTTGATCAATCTGTGTATTGTTCATGCCTTTCTTACCTGGGAAAAGTCACCAAATGCTCAGCCCCCAAGAAGACCCATGATCACCTGTGGTTGTGTGCTGACATCGTTAAATGGCTTTGTGCTGGATTTTCTTCCAGAAAACTCAAAGCCGGGCGAAGCAAGGCAGTATGAGAACCCCCAATCGCCTAAGACTCAATTGATCACCACAAAGCGGAGAAAACTGAGGGAAAGCCTGAGGTGTGTCATCAATGTGTCAAAACTGTCCGTTTGACACTAAAGGGATATCAAGTGGAAGCATCGTGTAAGTGTTCTTTCTGTCAAGTGCCCCTTTGCTGGCCTAAGACTGGTTGCTTTTGTGACTATCATGGCCAAAACATAGCCTAACAGTAATGCAGCTGTGATGTTTATTTTTGTTCTGCATACCTGTTTTTCAGTGACAGCTGTGACTGTGACTGTGACATTTATTAGTGAGTGTGTACAGTGACACTGTGCTCTGCAAGTGAAGACTGTGGCCATATATATTCAGCTGTAGTTTGTTGAAACTGCAAAGGCTGATGAAAAACAGTTCAACATATACAGTACTGGGTAGTGACTGAGTTCAGTATTGTGTGTGACAAATGACAAGTTTTGTATGACATTGGTGGGAAAACCACGGGACCTGTACTGCCAGGCAGTGGATGGATCATGTCAGGTAGGCCTCAAATTTCATTCTGCACTAACAACTTGCATCAGCATGGTGAATGCTCATGCTTGCATGCTCTAAACTGATTGTCATCATAAAATGTCACGTGTCTGGTGGCAATCTGGTGACAGTGACACGACCTATGTCTCTAAGACAAGACAAAATTTAGTACAAATTACAATGCATGATCATATGAAACTGCCTGCCAGGTTTTTTTTCTCTTAGAGGTTCACACACATTCCCCCTAAGTTATGAACCACACATACACCCATTTGTAGGCTAAAACCTGTAAAAAAAAAATCTGAAATCTATGGGAAATTTGTAGTCAAAGAAACTGAGTACAAGAGGGTTAAAGGAGAAAAAAGCAGGAGAGTGGGCTCAAACACGCCACATGCAAAAGCCAAGGAGTGTCTCTATTGACGGACAACTGTTTTGGGTAAACGGCCCCCAAATAAGCGATACCCGAAAACCACATTTGGCAATAGCCCGACACAAGGAATAACTAAAGTGAGGAAAATTCTAGTACAATAAAGCTTCTTTGGACATAGAGACTTTGAAAAAAAGGATGACTTCAAACACACCTCCTGAGGAGGAGGAGGTGGAATGAAATGGGTGGAGGTGTGGGGGGGGGCAAGTCAGATGACAGAACAGGAGTGAGAAATCTTCACATTTGGCCCTGAAACGTGAAGTGTTGGACCGTGGCCAAATTGTTATGAGAGGCTGATAAGACGCCTACTTACTACCCTACCGCGTGTGCCCCAGTGTTTTTGCGTTGAGCCAGCCAGCACTGACTGACTGTTCACTAACTCTATGTGAGGGAGCCAACTAAGACTTTTGGCAACGAACTTCACACACACACGCTGTGGCCGACTCTTGCTAGTCGAGGTTGAAGGGGGCGTGGCCAACTGACATGTGAGAGGCGAGTAGCACAGACGTGTTTCGAGTGGGTGTACAGCTGATTATATAGATCAACTGAATGGCAAGGGTTCAGAGACCAACGCACATGAATGACTTTGTGTTCATAAAAAAAAAAAAAAAAAAAGAAAAATATATATATATATATATTTGTTAAAATAGTATGGTAAAAGGAAGTTTTAAAATCATCAACAGATCTGTTTCGAGCGCTGGCTCTCCTCAGGATGGTGTTGGGTCGCCTACTGCCGTGTTATATGGCCTAATGTCACTGTTTGCACGTGCGGATTGGCTGCACGTGTTGTTCGGTTTTTCAGGTTGTTTACAGTTCAGGGTGCGTTTGCTGACAACGATTTCCATTTGTGCCTGCAGTTGTTTACTGTTTCTACTTTAGTATTTAGGGTTGCTAAGTATGGTTTGCATAGTATTAACTATTTTTCTGTTGAACATAGGTTGCATCTTTTTGAAATGTTATTGTATGGTGATGCCCTTTTTATGATTTTCCAGGATATGTTATAGTTTATTTTTTTGTCTTTGAGTCTCCAAATATATTTGCTCAGTTCTGTTGGGTTTTTGTATTTTACTTTGTTGAAAGACTGTTTATGGTTTGCATATCTGGTTTTGAAGTGATTTTCAGTGATCCCTATGTATGTTTCTTTTTCATTTTCTGATGTCACAGTGGCTTGGTATACAATGTTGTTATAGAGGCATTTGTTGCTTAAGGGACACTGTTCTTTTGTAGTACAATTGCAGGATTTCCTTTCTTCACCCTTCTTTGCTGTGTTGCTTTTCATTTTGTTGGATGAATCAATTATATTTTTAAGGTTAAGCATGCATGAATATGATAGTTTGATGGTGTTCTTGTTGAATATTTTGGACAATTTGTGTTCTTTTGGGAGGGATGCTGTCAGAATTTTAAAAAATTCTTTCCCTACGTTTGTTTTTACTCGTCCATCATATGGAGGGTTGTACCATGTGATTTTCCTTTTCCTGCTTTTTTTTGTTTTTGTTCATGTTGTTATCTGGGTTGTATTGTAGTTTGTAGCTGTAACCACACTTTTTTGCAATGCCTCTTGGTATTCTGCTGCTGCGTTGTTGAATACTCTTTCATTATGTGACAGGTTAGATAATCTCTTGTTTATGCCATTGGGTATGGTTTTTAGTATAGATGGTGGGTGGTTGCTATTGATGTTTACATAAATGGGAGTGTCATTAGGTTTCTTGTATGGTTTATATATGTAGTTGTTGAGGTCAAAGTGTATGTCTAAGTAGTTCACTACCTTTTTGTTTGCTTCGATGGTGATTTTTAAGTTATGGTTTTGGAAAATTTTGCAAAGTTCTTTTTTCTTGTTTTCAATGGTTCTTGGATTGTTGTTTTAGCGCGGCGAGGCCGTTGTCTCAAAAAATAATTGATTCATCCAACAAAAAGAAAAACAACACAGCAAAGAAGGGTGCAGAAAGGAAATCCTGCAATTGTACTACAAAAGAACAGTGTCCCTTAAGCAACAAATGCCTCTATAACAACATTGTATACCAAGCCACTGTGACATCAGAAAATGAAAAAGAAACATACATAGGGATCACTGAAAATCACTTCAAAACCAGATATGCAAACCATAAACAGTCATTCAACAAAATAAAATACAAAAACAAACAGAACTGAGCAAATATATTTGGAGACTTAAAGACAAAAAAATAAACTATAAAATATCCTGGAAAATCATAAAAAGGGCATCACCATACAATAACATTTCAAAAAGATGCAACCTATGTCCAACAGAAAAATGGTTAATACTATGCAAACCATACTTAGCAACCCTAAAATACTAAAGTAGAAATAGTAAACAACTGCAGGCACAAATGGAAATCGTTGTCAGCAAACGCACCCTGAACTGTAAACAACCTGAAAAACCGAACAACACGGCAGCCAATCCGCACGTGCAAACAGTGACATTAGGCCATATAACACCGGCAGTAGGCGACCCAACACCATCCTGAGGAGAGCCAGCGCTCGAAACAGATCTGTTGATGATTTTAAAACTTCCTTTTACCATACTATTTTAACAGATGTTGCTCCCCAAGGGGTTGAGCACTTTGAAAATTTTATTGGGCGTTTTAGTACTATTCTTGATATATATATATATATATATATATTACTGTTGAGAGTGAAAGGGACGTGTGTGTGTGTGTGTGTGTGTGTGTGTGTGTGTGTGTGTGTGTGGTGTTCCCCTTTTTCTTTCTTACATGTGTACCAGTTAGGCATAACAATGTGTGTGTGTGTGTGTGTGTGTGTGTGTGTGTGTGTGTGTGTGTGTGTGTGTTTCCCTGCTATTGGAGTAGTTGTATTTGTGGCTGTTTCATGCACTTTTCTGTTGGAAATACCATACTTTCTGG
>JADBJO010018998.1:0-7500 GCA_016801955.1 Conus betulinus
CAAACCACATCTAGCAACTCTAAACACCAAAAATAGAAATAGTAAACAACTGCAGGCACAAATGGAAATCGTTGTTAGCAAAAACACCTGAACCACAAATAACTTGAGAACCGAGCTACACGTGCAGCCAACCCGCACGTGCAAACACACTTTTGAATTGTAAACAAAACTGAAAATACACGTGAAGCCAACTCGCACATCAGGCTATATAACACCGGCAGTGAGTGACACTAAACCATCCTGAAAGAGAGCAAGCGCTCGAAACAATATTGTAGTTTTTAAAACTTCCTTTAATACTTATTTTAAACAGATGTTGCCCTAATAAAACTCTTTAAGTGCTCAACCCCTTGGGAAGCAACATCTATTAAAATATAGGACGGTAAAAGGAAGTTCTAAAATCTTAGAACTTCCTTTTATCCATCCTATTTTTAATGCATTATATATATAATATATATATATATATATATATATATATATATATATATATATATCTATATTTGTTAAAAACAGTATAATAAAAGGAAAAAGCACTTTAAGAGTTTTATTATACTGTTATTATATATTTTATACTGTTTTAACAGATGTTGCGGCCCCAAGGGGTTGAGCACCTTCAGATTTTTTTTTATTAGGCGTTTTAACAGTATTTATATATAGATATATATATAGGTATATAGAGATATTATCTATATAGATATAAATATATATAAACAGCGCTGTTGATGTATTTATGCTTACATTTTAATCCAACTTTGTTAACAAATATATATATATTATATATATATATATATAGAGATCGAGAGAGAGAGAGAGAGAGAGAGAGAGAGAGAGAGAGAGAGGTGTGTGTGTGTGTGCGTGCGTGCGTGTGCTGTGTGTGTGTGGATGAGGTGTGTGGTGTGGTGTGTGTGTGTGTGTGGTGTGTGTGTGTGTGCGAGTACAGCATTATTTAATCTGACAGTAAATGGTTTCAGTTAATCCGACAGTAAAATGGTTTCAGTCAGTCAGTGGTGAGTGTGTTCGTTTGCGTGCGTGGCGTGTGCGTATAACGCGTGCTTGGGGTGTGTTGGTGACATGTGTGTGTGTGTGTGTGTGTGGTGTTGTAGTGGTGTATGTGAGAGAGAGAGAGAGAGGACCGAGAGAGGAGAGAGAGAGGAGAAGAGAGAGAGAAGAGAGAGGAGATACAGAGAGAAGGTTGAACGCTCTAATCTACGGTGTAGGCCCCTACCACCTGTGGAAGGACTCCTGGAATCACAGTCTGCGTATTCGAAGTGTCCTTCCAGGAAGATCTATGGTCAAGGATCAATCAAGGGCTCTTTCTGCTCCACGCGCACTTATAGATGCACAAGGTGAAAAACATTTCAGTGGAATCAAACACAGTGAAACAATACAGCGAAATCAACATGGTGACTCAGAATACTGCAAACACCAAACTGAAAACAACAAACACAGTGAGGTATAACAAATACAGAAAAAAAAAAAAAAACGCACAATACATTGTAAACATCGTAAGGGAAACACTAAGCTGGAAACATAAAGAGAAAAAAAAAAACAGTGGCCACGTGGCCAAATCAAAACAATGACAAAAAAGAAAATGCAGAGGACATAAATGAATAAAAGGTAATGCAATACAAAGGGGTAGTACATGAAACAAAACACGGCCGAAACAGTACAGGGACACATAAACACAGCGGACAATGAAAACAAGTATGATGAAAAAAGGAGGTAGAAATTGAAAAGTGAAAACATACACGACAGACACGACAACAACAGGCACGGTATGACCACAAACAGGTCAAAACAATGCAATGGGAATGATTGGACAACAAATACATTGATGAAAACAATCAAATAAACGAATACGACAAAAAACAGCACAGTATGATCACAAACAACACACTCAAAAACATATGTAATGACAACAAAATACATTGAAAACAATCAAATACAATGACACACAAAAAAACAACCGAAAAAACAAACCAGCACAGTATGATCACAAACAGTCAAAAACGATATAATGGAAACAAACACCCCAATGAAAACAACATCAGATGAAAACAACATCAGTCAGACCAAACACAGTACAGGGGAAATGAATTCATTGAAGACAATACAGTTGAAACAAAAAGTTTTTTTTTTTAAATACAATACAGTGAAAACAGAAGGTAAATGTATGTTAAGACTACTCACCTACCCAACTGCCTACGTATCTACCCGTATGTGTGTAGAAGGGAAGGGGAGAAGCGGAAGGGGGGGGAAGGAAGGGGAGGAAGAGACTTTCAGGAGAGGGGAAGAGAAGGGGTGGGGGTCGGAATCTATGTCACACATTTTACGGACCGTTAGGCGAGCAAAGCCACACATTAAAGGCCAAATTTTTAACAGACAGTAAGGTAGGCGAGCAGCTTAAAAGAGGAAAAAAAAAACAAGTGTGTAGTTGGAAAGATTTTTATCCAATACGAGGAAAACAAAGAGAGTGAAAACAGTACAAACACAAAACGGTGCACTGAAAACAATACTTATACATCTGCTGCTCTCTCTCTCTCTCTCTCTCCTCTCTCTCATCTCTCTCTCTCGCTCTCTCTCTCTCTCTCTCCTCCTCTCTCAACAAAATCAACTTTCAGTTACGCATGGGGGAAAATCTATCTTGTGCTCAAATGCACTCAATCATGCGCTTAATTGAATTACTCGCTTGTCTTTTTTCATGGGCATCATTTCGACCTACACTGACTATCTCACAGTCACTGACCACATCACCACACGTCTAAAAAAAATCACGGATTTTCCTCAGTAACCTTTGATAGAATGCACGGTGTTTCGTGGACACACCACCCGGTCATGCTAACTAGGTCTTTGACCCAAGGCGACTATGGATTTGGGAAAGTTTTTTTTTTTTTTTCGTTGTTGACAAAAAACGTAACAACACTTTGGGTTCTCTTTCCATCGAACATTCAGATCAAAGGAATAGTCACCTGCTCGACAGCCATGACATGGTACGTGTACATGAAAGTTTGAACATCACATGTAGATCATTACATTATCAAGCTGCTCACCTAACACTGGGGGAGTCCCCAAAACGGCTACACGATGTAGGCATACAGAATCCGAACACGATATCCTGACATAGCGCCTCTGCCTGGAAACGGGAAAAAGCTCTGCTGGTGAAACTCGAAGTCATTTTCACGTGTCCAAAACGGGTCGCACGTCCATAAAGGTTTGGTGCGTTGGTCAGGTGTTTTCAAATACAGCCAGGTTGCATTTCCACTGCACATGCAATCGTGTTCATGTGAGATATTAGTTAGGAACGAAAGACGTAGCTATCAGCAAACCTTTCGAATCTTTAACTGTATTGGACTGTTTTTTTGAAAGTCACCAAGAAATCTCTCTTTTTTACAACAGCCACTATTTGGAAGCTGGATGATGGGAGATTTGTGGGTTCGATTCCGTACAAAGCAGTAATTTTTGACATTTTTTTTTGTTCTGATCAGTTTCACTCAGAACAGCTCTGTTGCCTTGAATGGAGAAACTGGAACAACTTCGAATTTCAACTGCAGGTGTGTTTTTTTTCTCTCGGGCCTGGTTGGTGCCAGGACACACTATATTGGGAAGTGCTGAGCATAGTAACGTTACAAAGTTTCTTAGCGGAATAGATCTCTAAACATCATCTCCGTCATCCTCAACGTAAGCAAATCAATATACAAATATTCAAGTTTCGAGGGCCTCCATGCCCTGCTCTTAGACTGACCTGCGTTCGATTTTTTTTTCTCCACATGTATGCCCTTGGTGAGTTCGTGTTAAAGGCTCTGGGATCAGCAAGATCGTGAGGAATGTCGCTGGACGGAGGTGGGGCGTACTCTGATGGGGATCAGCAAGATCGGAGGAATGGCGCTGGACGGACAGCGAGGGCGTACTATGAAGGGGTACTCACACTGCCTGCCTTCATTTCAATACTGTTTTGTTGTCGGTTGGAGGCTTTGCTGAGGTTGTGCCCTTCATATGTTGCAGCAATAGTAGCAGTATTAGCAGCAGCAGCAGCAGCAGCAGTAGTAGTAGTAGTGGTGGTGGTGGTGGTGGTGGTAGCAGTAGTAGTAGTAGTAGTAGTAATAGCAGCAGCAGCAGCAGCAGCCGCAGTAGTAGTAGTAGTAGTAATAAGCAGCAGCAGCAGCAGCAGCAGTAGTAGTAGTAGTAGTAGTAGTAGTAGTAGTAGGTAGTGGTATGCAGTAGTAGGTAGTAGTAGTAGCAGCAGCAGCAGCATTAGTAGTAGTAGTAGCAGTAGTAGTAGTAGTAGTAGTAGTAGTAGTAGTAGTAGTAGGTAGTAGCAGTAGTAGTAATAGTAGTAGAAGTAGTTGTTGTTGCAATTGTTGTTTTGGCTGTTGTTCTTGTTGTTGTGATAGTGTATCAAGCAAAACATGAACTAAATCAAAAACAAAAAAGAATTGGCCTGCGGCTGCAAAAAAAAAACAGAACGGACGCCTGCAAAGCATGTGGTGACATGACAAAGGCCATGGACAGTGCCTCGGACACCACATGTGCAGAAGAGGCCATGATTTGGCAATGTGTCAATTACAGGGATCGACATTCTGAAAAGAAATCCAATCAAAATATGAAATGAAAGAAAAGCTTTTCTTCTAAAAACGTCATCAGATGGGTAGGGTAAAGGAGATACACAGAGAACTTGAGGCAGCTGCAACGCAGGGACGGACCCAAAGGTATGAACGTAACAGGAGAATATCATCTAGCATCAGTTCAAGAACTCAATATGTTTTTATAGTATAGCGACCACCAGATCCCTCTCACGACTGGCAAGACATAGTTGGAAAATCTGCAAGGGAGGTAATGTGTTTTAGATTTGCGTTCAACGAGCGTGATCCCGCTTTTTTTCATGGACCAGCTATTGCTGTAATTACGCTCCAGTCAGCTTCACCGTTCTGTCAGAGAGAGAGAGAGAGAGAGAGAGAGAGAGGAGAGAGAGAGAGAGAGTGCACCTGGGATAGTAATACAGACAGTTCATCTCCCGATCGTTGGTCTGGCGCGTGCTGCAGATAGAATAGATTAATTTTTTTTACCCATGCACCGAGGAAAGATAATTCTATTTGCAATCAAAAGATAGGCGTTATCTTCCCCAGAGCTTTTACCGAAACCATTCTATTCAAGGAAGGAGGTCGGTGCATTGCAAACAAGTGCAAAAGCTACTACACCGTAGACCATCTTGCATATCTAAAGATCAAGAGAGGAAGTGGCCGCACATCCAGACTTAAGGGAAGAGCAAGAAAACATCACCAACCAAACAAACACTGGAATAATGTCGAGGCCAACACTGCCAAGAGTCCTAGAAACTGGGCCAACTCATACTGGCCTTTACAATAACAGACACGAATAATCAAACACATGTCAACTGAGATAGGACATGGGAATCTCCCAGGGACCCCAGCGTATACTGCAGACGTGTGTGCGCTGGTGTTTGTTCATCAGTGGGGTGATGCAGGCGTTTTAATCAGAGTCCACGAACGTAAGTGTGCAGGCTTTGGTGTGTGAGTGTGAGAGAGAGAGAGTGAGTGAGTGTGTGTGTGCGTGTGTGTGTGTGTGTGGGTGTGTGTGTTGTGTGTGTGTGTGTGTGTGTGTGTGTGTGTGTGTGCGCGCGCGCGCGCGCGCGCACGTGTGTGTGTGTGTGTGTGTGTGTGTGTGTGTGTGTGTGTGTGTGTGTGTGTGTGTGTGTGTGTGTGTGTGTGTGTGTGTGTGTGTGTGTGTGTGCTCGCGTGCACGTGCACACGTATGTTGTGTTTGATGTTTTTGTTCTTGATTCTAAGTCATCTTCTAAACATTCATTTACCACAAACAGTAAAGGTGCAGGTCTCTCTCTCTCTCTCTCTCTCTCTCTCTCTCTCTCTCTCTCTCTCTCTCTCTCTCTCACTCTCTCACACACACACACACACACACACACACACACACACACACACACACACACCACACACACACACACCCACACACACACCCCACACGCACACACCACACACACACCCCGTCCCCATTGCAATCTTTTTTGCATGAATAGCAAGCACAACTTTGGTTTTAAATGCATCGGAACTGACCTCCAAAAACGTGTGGATTACCGGCATTGAGGATGACTTCTTGAATCTCAAAAGATCCCAACAGATCCACATTCCACTCTTTGACTTCGACAGATGAGAAATACGCTGTGACATCTGGGAAGGTCCACTCTCGCTTCCACCAGTTAGCATTCTGCAAGCCTGAAAATGGAAAGGTTGACAGAGGTGCGGAAATGAAAGAGGTTTGATGTGCATTCACATTACTGTCATCCTAACCAGAACTGTCATCCTGAGCAGGGCAATATAACCAGAACTGTCATCCTGAACAGGGCAATATAACCAGAACTGTCATCCTGAACAGGGCAATATAACCAGAACTGTCATCCTGAACAGGGCAATATAACCAGAACTGTCATCCTGAACAGGGCAATATAACCAGAACTGTCATCCTGAACAGGGCAATATAACCAGAACTGTCCTGAACCAATGAACAGAAGGGCAGGGCATATAACCAAAACTGGGCTGCAGAAACGGACACTGTATCAGCCGCTGAGCTGAAGTGGTCAGGGTCGGGGAGTTGATGACTGGGAGGTCGGTGGATTGATTCCCCTCAAAGCATTTGCTTGTGGAATTTTCGGCTTCAACTTACTCCTATCAACAGCTGAGTGTGTTATGGGTTCAAACAGGAAGACTGGAGCCACACGGCCAAGGCTGCAGTCAATGGAAGTGTTTCTCAGATTTACAGACAAATCCTGCTGCTGTCTTCATTTCCTAGGCCAGGTTATGCTGCGACATAACATGAAAGGAAGCTTGCAGTACAACCCTCTCTCTGTGACGAGAATCTAATCCATGGCATTATTTTCTACATCCTCGTTGCCATTAGTTATGATTGAATCATGAGCTCAGTTTCCATTCCTTCTCCAGGACCAGGTCCATGATGAATCTCACACAGTGGTCAGCATCAGCGAGTCACGGTGACCATGGGTGGGGTGGATGTGGTGGTGCCCGTCATGGTGACCATCGATGGGGTGGATGTGGTGGTGCCCGTCGGAAGCGGATGCTCGTTTGCGACTATGTATTCATTGTCGTCATGTCCAGACTCAATGAGTGATGGTCTATGTATGCTGGATCACAGCAAGAAACATTGGTCGCATACCAAAGTCACATAGCAGCAGCTGAGCGTCTTCTGTTGCGGGTTGCCTCACGGCGATCGGAGACTGATCGACCGCTCTCTGTGGACTGGTGTTAATGGGGGTAGTGGGGTCAATATAAATTTAGACCTACAAAATTGCTATAGTAATTATATTAAGGATACTTATCATATGCACTGTGTATCAACATATAACATAAAGTTTACCGCAACTGAAGGTTGTCGGTCAAAGGTCAAGGTCACGACGGAGACTTTTGTCTCAAAAACAAACAAATGTGTACCCTCCGGTATATAACTTTTGTGGTTATC
>JADBJO010018998.1:12500-34189 GCA_016801955.1 Conus betulinus
AGAAGGTCCCCAGAAGGACCGTAATATTTAGACGACGAAATAGAAAGAGAAAAAAGCAAGTGATTTTATGGTGCAGTTCTTCCTTTAATCTCCGTTGACAAGTCGTCTCTCCACTCCAGTGAAACTGACCTTTGAGCAGGAGTGCCTTGTATCTGGTGCTGTAAAAGTCTTAGATGGTGTACATAAAGATTGAGAGAAATGGACCGATGGATGGGCGGATAGACGGACTTCTATGGATAGATAGGTAGATAGACAGAGAGATAGATAGAAGAAGAAAAAGAAACACCCAAAGTGCTGGGGAGGACCCAGAGAAGCACTGTCTTCACCTGTCTTTAGAACAGTCCCCTGTACCACCCTTGGAGGCCTGCGCTGTGTTGACGATGGGTACAGGCACGCGCAGGACACTCCATTAAGATATCAAGGGACATAACTGCTCCAGAACAGAGGTAAATCAGACTACAGGATGCAACTCACAACAGCCTTAAAGTAGCGTCCCCATGGGTGTACCAGCCCGTATTTCATGACTGCAGAGCCCACCGGCGAAAAACACCACCCTCCAGCTGTCGAGCACACCCCACAGACCCAATCACCCCTGCCCACGGACAGATGAAGACAGTAGATAAATAGATAGATGGACGGACGGACAGACGGACGGACAGACAGACAGACTGATATATGGACACATAAACACATAGATACATAGATAGAACTGTTCATTATACACACATGATTTACAGGTGTTTCTTTGTTTGCGTTGCATCTTTAAATTCTTCTGCTTGTCTCTTGCCTCATTCTGGACTGAGTGTAAAAAGATTGACGCGCAAAGCTGCTTCACTGCATTACCACAGTATGCACACTGCCGTTAGACTTACCAACCTGCAAATGAGTGCGATGAAAGTCGTATGGAACGTAAGTCACTTGGTCATCAATGAACCAAGATTGTGATCTTGTCTTGGAGAATAAAAGCGTAGAAAGCAAAGAAATAAGGAGAGACGGGAGATGGGCAAACAACAAACCAGCTCACCACCAGCGCTCACGTCCGCCAGAGGATCAAGCAATCCATCTGAACCCAAAACAGAAAGCATCAATATTTTAGAACATGAAACAGTTATGTATTAGCATCACTGATATGAACACAACAGTCAAGCACTTATAGTCATTTTTGATTGGAGAGACACGAACATTAAGTAGAGACGATAAAACTGACGGCCCAATTCATTATTATTTATTGTATATATATAATTGTATCTTCATCCAGAGTCAACCATTTATAAGACGAGTACTTACCCAGATATATGAGAGAGAGAGAGAGAGAGAGAGAGAGAGAGAGAGAGAGAGAGAGAGAGAGAGAGAGGGAGATAATGATAATAAGGGGAAAGAAGGCTTCTCGGGATGGGATAAACAGGAGTGTGGGAGAGAGGAAGGAAAGTGATATTTGTATGTTTCATAGACTCTGGTTACCTTTCAGTTCTATTAATGTATCATAAATCAGTTGTTTACAATTCCTCATCACTGAATTCAGAAATTAACAGAATCTCTTTTCTGTTTCTTTTTTTGTGTACTTATTTGTAATTTACTTTTTCTGAATTTGTACTAGTTATTTTTTTTAAAACAAGTTAGTACAACCTACGGTAAAATCTGACAATAAATGATTTCAGTCGGAGGTTCACACACACACACACACACACACACACACACACACACACACGCACGCACGCACGCATGCACGCACACACGTGCGCACGCGCGCGCGCGCGCTCACACATACACAACTTAACACTCATCTCTAAACTTCAAAAAGTTCAGAACAATGCCGCCGTCTGATCTCCCGCTCCTCTAGATCTGATCACATATCACCCATTCTGTCATCCTTACACTGGCTCCCTTCCAGTTCAATCTCGCATTGATCACTTAAAGTTCTCCTCCATCTCTCTATGGTTCCGTCTCGCAACTTACGCTCATCCACCGATTCTCGTCTGCTTCGGCTTCCCTCTGCTCGCCTGAAAACTTCAGGCCAACGATCTTTCTCTTACCAGGCACCTGCTCTATGGAATAGTCTCCCTTCTTCTTCTCTGCGTAAACACGGACTCTTTAGAGACTTTTAAAACCTCCCTCAAGACGCATCATTCCCTCGGACTGATTAATGATATTCACTTACCTCTGTGTACGTGTTTGCTGATGTTGAACGCGCTCGTCTGTCTGTCTGTCTGTATGATTTTTTTTTTTTTTTTTTCGGCGGTGTGTGTGTGTGTGTGGTGTGGTGTGGTGTGGTGTGGTGTGGTGTGTGTGTGTGTGTGTGTGTGTGTGTGTGTTGTGTGTGTGTGTGTGCGTGTGCGTGTATGTGTGTGCGTGCGTGCGTGCGTGCGTGTGTGTGTGTGTGTGTGTGTGTGTGTGTGTGTGTGTGTGTGTGTGTGTGTGTGTGTATGAATTAGAATTATAATTTTATCATGTTTTTCTGTAATATGCGCTTTGGGGTCTCACGAGGTAAAACGCCCTATAAATATCCTTTTACATTACTTTTACATTACACACACACACACACACCACACACACACACACACACACACACACACACTCACACACGCACGCACGCACGCACGCACACACACACACACACACCACACACACACCACACACCACACACACACACACACACACACACACACAATTTTAGAGCATTAATAAAGGCCTGCTGTGATTTCTGATCATAGAAGCATGTCATCAGGTAGCAGCCAATGAAAAAGTACAAAAACAGAGCTAAGCTGCTAGATGAGCATGTATAAACTGCAGAGACATGAATGAACTACACACGTTGCCTTGGGTAGCATCTTACATACAACTACCACGATAGGCTGATCACTTTTTAAGACATACAATTACCGCGATAGGCTGATCACTTTTAATATTTTTCATGCTTTGACAATCTTGTACCCTTCATTTTATTTCTTTAATCAATACAGAACAAGAATTTTCCTACTGATTCAACTGAGATAGTTTCTGAAAAGCGATAGGAATTATAGGCCAAATGAAAGCTCATATTATCAAAGGTAACAAATGAAAACGTGATTTAAATCATCTTTTTTAAACAGGTAATGTACTGCAAAGTATGGGGTACCTAAATACATTAATGTAAATGAATAGAACGAAAATTCATTTCATTTTCTAAAATGTATTGAGGGATACCATAACATTGCGGTGCATTTACCTGTGAAAAAATGCTTTAAATCATCATGCTGTCATAAACAAACAAATTCAAGAGATTGAATGGGGACATCGCCACCCAGCAGGAAAACAAGGCTGGCTGACACAGGCACACTAAAGGAGAGGGGACTGCACCTTCTACTGGCAAGGAAGGAACTCTGATGCCCCAAGAGAGTGTGGAGTAGGTTTGGCAGTAAAAAGGCAGCCTGCTGGGTGTGATAGGAAGCAGGCAGCGGCGGCTCAGAGCGACTCCTGACTCTCCACCTCAAGCACGTTGTCACCCTCGTCAACTATATGCTCCGACTCTGTCTGCCACTCTTCCGGATGCAGGGATGAGTTCTATGAAACTCTGGCATCTACCATAAGGACATCCCCAGCACAGAACAGCTTGTTCTTCCGGGCAGCTTCAAAAGCCAGAGTGAGTGCAGACAACACCGCCTCGTGGCCCTCCTGCCTTGGTTCCTTTGGGAGTGGGGAAAATAATGAGAACGAGCAGGCGGCTGTTTCGATTTTTTTGCCTGTCACGAACTGTGCATCGCCAACTCCTTCTTTCAAGACGAAGCGTCAACTCAAGCCTTCCTGGGGACAGAGCCGCGCTCAAAAGCATTGGCACCCAACTGGATCTGGTCCAGGTAAGACGCTCCACTGTCAAGAACCTTCTCCACACATCGCTCTTACCACAGCGTGGACTGCCACATGGACCACTCCCTGGCATGCTGCAGGATCAGGCTGCTGCCAAAGAAGTTTCACCGCTCAAAGAAACAAAGGGAGCTTCCGTTTCGACGTTCTGTAAGATGTTTCAGACCACATCTTGTGAACAAATCAGCCGAGGCTCTCCAGAGAGAGTGTGATGCATTGCTGCCCCGAGACTCTGCCACAGGACAGATGGGAAACTTTACGAGATCACCAGCACCGTACTGGCCTGGCTACATTTGGGAAGAACAGTTTTCGAAGATCTCACGATTGGTTTGAGGCCAATCGTCAGAGATGAATCCCATTATTGAGGCCAAGCACACCCGCACTCATTGAGTACAAGCGGCACGTCACCCAATGAGAAGGACCTGCAGATCCTCAGGGGGCTGCCAGGGGCAAGGTTAAGCTTAATGCCAATGCTGCTGCGCCCAAAGTACTGGACAGAGCTCAGCCAGGAGATACAGACAGCCGCTGAGAGAGGGCAACATCAAGGGATGTATGACATCAAGAAGGCTATCCCTCAACTCCTCCACTGGGGAAGTAAATAATGACCCCCTCTAGCAGATGGAGAGATGGGTGGGCACTACTCCGACCTCTGCTCCCGAGAGAACTCAGTGACCTCCTCAGCTCTTGATTCCGTCAAGTGTATTGCCAGTCATGGAGGAAGACGACCATGGACAAACTCGGCGTAGACCACTGACAGCCTGGCATCAGGCAAGGCGCCTGGTAATGACGGCATTCCTCTCCCAGACCTCATCCAACACTGCAGAATTATCCTTTCTGCACCACTTGCACCAGATTATCCTTCTGCAACCCCTTTGCACCAGATTATCAGATTGGCCTCTGCACACCCCTTGCACCAGATTATCCTGCTGCCCCCTTGCACCAGATTATCCTTCTGCACCCCTTGCACCAGATTACTTCGTCCTCCTCTGCACCCTTCTTCACACCCTATGCAACCCAGATTATCCTTCTGCGCCCATTGCCCAGAATATCTTTCTGCACCCCTTGCAAACACGCGTCTTGTGTCAGTGCGGGAATGAATGGGAGAATGCACGACAGGACATGGGGGGATGCCAAGATTATCGCCGGTGTGCAAAAACAAGGGAGAGAGAGGCATCTGGTTCTTAGCGTCGTCAGCAGCAAGTCTACGCTCGGGTTCAGTCTCCTGATCCATCTTCAGAAGACGCGCCTGACCGTGTCTACCCGGAATCACAGTAAGTGTAGAGAACAGTGGATGCTCCTGTATGTCTTATGTTCGCTTTCATCGACCTCAACAAGGCCTTTGACCTAGTGAGCAAGCAGGTAGTCTTTTAGGGCTTTCTGAAGATCGCCCCCCCCCCCCCCCCCCAAACTGCACATCTTAATTGATTCCTTCCACTCCAACATGAAAGGGACTGTGCAGTTTGATGGCATACTCTCCAAGCCCCTTTCGACATAAGCAGCAGTTGTCAAACAGTGACCTGTTTGACTAAAATGTAAAACGTTCATGACTTGAAGTTTATGTTCGTCACAGTCTGACCTTCTAAACGGTTCTCTCATGGCAGTACTTGGTCTCATGTGTTTGTTCTATACACGGTTTTTCCACTTAGAATTCAGGGACTAATAACATTCTAAGAAAGTCATGCGATGCCAACGGAGTCCTTTTAAAAACGATTCTGTATCATTCGTCTTCCAAATACAGCTTGACATCCTCGAATGATTCTTAATTACCTAAACATTTCTAATTGCAATTGGAAACAGCAGGATATTTAACTAGCAGCATATACTTGTCAGAAAAAAAAATAGTCTATTGATTTTTGGAATGATGCACGTTTATTATAATGCACTGGTATTATGATAATCAAACCAAATATTGTGAAATGTTGGAGGAATGAAGGATTAGGGGAGAAGGGCGAGAGCATAAATGAAAGTGAGAACATAAACGAGCAAGACAAAAGAGAAACAGAGCACAAGACTGATGAAAGAGAGAGAGTGGTATGCGTGCTGCCTCGGAGCAAAAAACCACCACATCAACATCCCAAAACCATAAGACTCAAACAGGCGACTCACAAAACAAACAGACGAGGAATCTATAGTTAGAATAGGATCTTATATAACCCCCTTTTCAGAGTTTAGTCACATCCTCAGCAACCAACACATTGCATGAGGTAAATGTGTTTCCTGGAAGGGTGGCTGACCAACCTGAACGAAGTTGTATATTATTCATTATGCCACCGTTCCTCGCGCTCATGACGTCAACCCTGTCCCATCAGAGACATCAGCAGAAATAAATGATGTATACTCCTGCCTTCTCTAAACCTGGGGGTGCGAGCTAGACTGCTCATCCTTTGGTCCCTCCTGGTGTTTCACAAGCACAATGTGGTGTTTAACTGTAAGAAATGTCCAGTACAATGTACAATAAAATTGTGAAACTTGAATGTCGGTGGTGAATACAGTCTTGATTTTATGGTTTTGTGCTTGTCAATTGTGAGTGACAAGCCCATATAAACCGACGTATATTCCGTCTTAAGTTGAATGAGACATATACATTAAGTGTCGGCTCCGAAAATACAAAACCGTATAAAAAGCAATTTATTTCCCAGCATCACTTTTTTTTTACCGCGAAGAGACAACAATGGTGTATCAATGACATTCCCAGTGGGTTTTTTTTTATTATTATTAATTAGTCATTACATTACCATATGTTAACTTTAAAAGGTCACATACCTTCACCTTTAATTTTATTGCCACTCGCACGTTGAATAACAAGACTTCCAGATTTGACACAATCAAATAGGAATTCAATTTCAGGTGTGTCAAGTAAAATTTCCTATATACAATCCAATCTAATTAGTTGCGATAAATACGGATCGTCACCATTTCTGCCTTCTACCCAATCAATAAATTGGTGACATAACAAGAAAAACACCGAAAGACCCATCCACACCATCCCACCACATACCACCATCAATACCACCTACCACACCACCACGCAGCATCAATACAAACGTCTTTTATTACGTTCATCAAGGGCTCTGAATTTACACCGTACATACCAAACCACTAATTGCAAACCAACGCATGACATTCGTCACTGAGTTCTCCATTACTCTCAAATCTATCAATAAAAAATCTATCATAATGACAATTTCTCGTATTGTACTCAGTGCTATTTGTGGTTTCCATCTGAATTTTAGCAAAGAACAAAAAACCCGCATCCTATATCAACTGGACAGCATTAATTAATATGTATTGGGTTTCGGTTTTGTTTCAGCTGTATACCAGTATCATTATGTTTCGTACCTCCTACTCTAAAAGTTCTTCAAAGCGCACAGATGTAGACCACTCATAAAAACCAATCCAGGATCGTCTGCCGTGCTTAATTCCTAATAAATTCGTGCCTTGCATAATATATTAGACCTGTAGGTATGACTCAAATGTTTAACAACCATTTCAGCGAAAGTAAAATTCGACGATGATAAACTGTTCATTACTTTATTGCATTGTTGTTTTATGGGGCTCCGCTAGAGATATGTACACCAAAGATACAACTCCAACGCGTAAGTAACCAAGCATTAATCAAATATTGTGTAACTGTATTTGTACACGCAATTTGGCTGGCAAACCAAGCGCTTCACTTCTTGCGAAGCCACAGTACAAGATGTTTGTTTTCCGTCTCTGGGATTTAACCGAAAATGATGCGTCCCGCCCCTTGGAATTTTTCTGAATCTTGTATAATGTTCCAAAACAGTTTCTTATAACAAGATAGCCTTCTTCTGCCAACGACAGCATGAAACTCTTCAAGTGCAAAAAAAACACGAGGAGAAGCAGAGCCGTGTCTCCCGATGAAACTAAAACCAGTTGTTGAATGAAAAGATAGCGAACAGAACATTACGTTACATAAGGTTTTGACTCCGCATCCGACGCTCCTTTTCATGTCATAGTACATCAATTCTCATACACTTCCAATAGTCTGCCTGCTACAACCATTCTTTCCAGAAAACATGGAAGAGGAGCGAACGCATCCTTCAAAACTCTCTATACAGGCTTGCGTACATTTGTAGCTAGTTACAGGCACCCTGTTGAATGTGAAGGCAACTTGAGGGATGGCCCCACTAACAAATGCTTTTTATAACCAAGTGCTTTATAACCATCTTTGCTAGCCGTTGATGCTTACTAGTAGCATTTTTGTCATTATTGTAGAATAATACAACTTAATAACCGTATATCATAACCGTAGATTTTACCACCACTAAAATATGCTGAGAAAAATGCCTTTGTAGGTGTTATGTTTGTAGAGAGTCACCTTTTTTGTAAAGTGGTTATGTTTGTAGAATCTGAAAAAACATTTTTTTGCAAAGTGGCAAGTGAAAACGTGAAACGCTCCGACACGCCAAGCCCTACACACACACACACACACACACACATTACCCACCACACACACACCGCGCACGCGCGCGACGCGCGCACCACACGCACAACACACCACACACAACACACACACACACACACACACCCACACACAACACATTTGAATGCTCCACATCACGCTCTTGCATGACTCCCTTGGGGTACAATTGCTATGCACATCCGTTGACAATAATGACAGGGAGTCCTGAGAGATTTGGATTCAAAGTGTGTTATGACGGTTGACGTTTGTTTAGTCAATTTGACCATCTGACCCTGGAAAGGCCCAGAATGGCTCTGCCCCTTTCTCAAGGACATCTACAGTTGTTCATCTTGAAAATCGCACCTTTTAGTTTGGCGATGTTTCTTGCTCTTTCTTTAAGTTTGGATTTGTGAGGCCACTTCCTCTCTGGCGTTGAGCTCTGCAATATGGTCTGCGGTAAACTGTCTTCCATCTTGTTTGTTGAGTGTGATTCTTTTGGTTTTGTTAACGGCTTAATGGCCGATCATTGGCCGCTACTGAAGTGGTTTGGGGGATTTTCAGGAGCTTCTGAAATATGTCTTCACTTTTAGATAGTGCTGTGTCTGATCTGCCACTGAAGGAAAGCTAAGGCAAATGACAAGCATTACATGCATGAATGAATACAAGTATGTGTGGGGGTCCTCGGGCTAATCATGCTGTCCATCCTGTCCTAGATTGGTTTTACAGTGTGTCAGAGAAAGGTGAGACACACCACACCCTTCGTGAATTCAGAAGTATAACATCCAGGTTCTCACTGTTCGGTTATCGTATGCTTTCATTGGCTTCTATCTGGCATGGCGGGTTGATGTTGTGGAAACACCAAGTTTCAGGATTCAAAGTTTGTTGTTGTCGCCCTTGTCTTTTTCTCTCTCCTTTGTCTCCCTTTGGCCAGGGCGGTCACGCGGGTCAGCAACGATCATTTCATAGTTTCTGTTTTGTATAAGTGTGTGTCCCCCTTTTCCCATCCACCCATGTTTTTCTCTCGATCTTGCAGCAAACGGAGTCATGTTTTCTAACACTGTGGGTTAGATCTAGCTCAGCTTGTAAACCAGGTCTATTTATCTCGTCTGCTTACCCTTTTTTTCCTATTGATATACAAAACGTGTTTTCATGTGTGGTGATATTGTTGCCACTGTATGGATTAGTATACTTTTCTTTTCACATGAATTGTCATAGTATCCACTGTCTGAAAGCAGAGAGGACATTACCCAGGAGGGAAAGCAGAGAGAGCACATCTCCAGCACACAACACAGGAGGCCAGTAGGGCCAGTCACACAGTTCGTTGGATAGGAGTCATGTTTCACACTGCACACAGAATCCTCTCAATGTTAACGGTGCTGCAGCTGTAACGACGTGCTCCTACTGGCTCCCCCACCCCTCACTTACGGTGACGACAAGAACTGCCTTCCTTACGCACTATTACCCCACCCCTCCTCACTTCCAACGGAAAAAAAAAACGTAGCTTTTGAGGAGTCTGCAAGCCCTGCCAGCCAGCGTCCCTCTTGCTATTCCCCATAGCCCCCCTACCCTTCAAAAACTGCCGCAAACAAAATAATCCATGAATAAAAAAAAACTCAGATCTGAATATAATCGGCAATGCCAGGGCAGGCGCCTTCCCTCTCCAATTCCAAACCTCATTCTTTTTGAAAAACCGACACCCCCTACCCCTCAACCCTTTTTGGTGGCAAAACATGAACCTGTGTGTGATTTAACCTTTCTTTAAAAAAATATCGGACATTCATTTTAAAACAAGTGTGCCATTGCAAAAATCAAAAATACCTGGCTGTGGTAACGTCAAGACAGTGTGGGCACATCTTGCAGAGTTTTTAATTATAGCAGAGTGTAGTTCTACTAACAATACGATCATAGTTAATATAGATATGATAAGTAATTAATGATTCGAATTATATGGAGCCATTACATAACGAAATTTATGTTTATTCGAGTAGGCGCCTGCCTCTTTAATATTTATATCCTGTGTACCATTTAAAGTGAAATGAAAGATAAAGAAAACAAACCCGGAATATCACTTTTTTCATTGCTTTCTATGACGTCCGCAAATTGAACTTGAACCCTTTTGGCCGGTTGCTTCTTCCTCAGCCAGGGAGTGAATCATTGAGTAGTAGGTCTCCTCGTGTTTGTAGGCATTCGCTTCTGTCCCGTTCTACACGACGACACTTTGGAGACATCCCAACTTGTTCAGTATCTAAAACGCTCCCTCATGGATTTTCCGATATAAGTGCATCCCGCACAGGGAATACACATGAACGAATATCACCCAGATTATTAAATACAGTCCATAACATACACACAGCCCCCACACACACAGCCATCACAGCAACACCACACACATATTATATATATATATATGGTATAGTGATTATGCGATAACAAAAAGGCCAACACCCCCATCACACGACCTAACAGCATAGACGGGAAACACGGTTTATATATTTCCACCAGGAGAAACTTCTGAAAAATCTGAACTACATTTTCTTCAGAACCTTACGTGTCTGCTCACAAACATAGCTTTTAATGCACACGAAATAACAGAACTTTATAAGCTGTCCCTTTATCAGTTAACCAGATCACCTCGCCGTTCCAGACTAATGCAGGTGATAGTGCAAAGACTGTCGGATTTCCTCAACCCGCATTTTGCAATCTTGCTTATATCACGTGTTTCAAATTTTGTGTTTTTTTTATTATGTTTGTTTAGTGATCTCATGTTGACTTATAATACTTTTGTTTATTGTTTTATCTTGTATTGATTGTTATTTTCGCGGTAAACCTCGTATTCTTTGCAACAGACTGTTGTCCAAATTCTGCTGGTCCTGGTTTTTTTTTTTTTTTTATTTTCTTTTTTGTTTTTTTTTTTTTTTTTTTCAATAACGATCAGCGGTGCCTACCGAACTCTAAAGTGGCGTCATAATCTGCCTAGTCATAGGCAATCATGACCATTTTCTACTGTTTGTATTGCTAGCAACGTCTTTAGTCAAGACTCTCGCTGCTGCCGTCGTTTCTCCCAAGTACTGTAGATTACTAAGTGGAAATTACTCGATCCTTCAAACATTACCATGCTAAATACTAGGATTATATGGGCTTGTCATGCTGAATTTGTACATTTTCCAAACAGAAGCATACCCGAGCATCCTGATGGCGAAGTCTGTTTTTTTTGTAACATCGATTCCTCCCTTTTGTTTGTTCATCGTTACTGGCTTCTTCAGCCCTAGCAAAACATCTGGCGTCGTCCATACTCGTCATAAAATCACCTGTTCAAGTTGGGGTCTGTTCTTGCTTTTTGGTCCTCTCTCTCTCTTTCTCGTCTCCCCCCACTTCTGCTCTCCTCTCCAGGTCTTTTTCTTCTCGCTCCACATCGTCGCTCTCTGTCTCTGTGTGTGTGTGTGTGTTTGTGTGTGTGGTGTGTGTGAAGTGAAGTGAATAAACCGCGCTTCTGGAACCCTAAAAAGACTGGGTATCAAAGAGAATATATGGACATGGACCTGACGGTACTTCTAGGCGTGGCTTAGGATTTGACAGTGGGTGAGATTGTGGCACATGTCATATGCATTAATTTTAGTACCTTGATTGTGTGATTTATACGTCATTTCCTGTCTGCTATCACAACCCCTGTCCTGTGCATGTACTGGAGCGAATTGTTCTCCATTGAAAACCTTTCTCCCATAGGACAACCTTTGCTAATTCGGCACCCGGTCACTTCTTCAAACACGCTCTACTTGTGGCCAGAGACAGAACCAGTCCGATACCAGTACATTTGAGTGATATCACAAGACGTTGAACAAAAGAAAGAAAGATAAAGAAAAGACCAAAGACAGAAAAAAGAAAGACGAATGACAGAAAGGACAAGAAACACAACACCTCACTTAAAAAAAGAAAAGTACCCACGTCACCATCAAACTCTCCAGACTGCCTCGCTTGGTTTGAATTTGATATACTGTTGTGTCAAGTCGTGATACGTGCGGATAACTTTCCTATTCACTCTCTCCTGCGAACTCTTCTTGTTTTCTTTTCATCTGCTTCACAGAAAAGATATATATCCATAACACCAGAAAATAGTATCCATATATATACATCTCAGTTATCTCACGTACGAAATGTCACACAATCAATGCGCAGTAAACAAAGAAATCACACATTAACTACATCACTTTGTCACAAGGCTTGGCACCACAACCACAGTGCGCGACAATTTACAACAGATGAATTGAAAAAAAGCTAGCTGAAAGGAGGACGTTATAACGAAAGTCTCGTGGACACGAGTCACCATTTGTTTCTGACCTGCCTATACCCCAGCGCTCTGATTCGATGTGAGTACATATCTCTATATTGTCTAGTCCTAGGCAGCCCGTGATATAGTTGTATAGTGACATATGTCTGTATGTACCATGGTTGTCTGAAGGTGTGTTGCATGTGTGGTGGTGTGTGTTCGTGTGTGTGTGGTGTGTTTACGCGCCCGTACTCAGACGTATACCTTTACTCATGACTACGTACATCGCACGCACGGAACACACACAGCACTAAAAGATAATTAAATTTCCAATTATCTATCAAAATGGTCGCATGTTATGTAAACTGCTGTTTCACTAACATCATACTCGTGGTCTATACTGTTATTCGATAACCCTGATTGTGTTCTCCCATGACCGCGGAAATGTTAGGTGAAGCGATTTCAAGCTGCCCTGTCTTTTTCCCTCTTAGAATAGCCTGTCCCCAGAAAAGCTTGTGGCGAATACCGTAGTAGTTTGGTGAGTTTTTTCATTAAAAATTACAAACAAGGTGTCCCACCTAAGAAGCAAATAACCCCTTAAAGAGCAAACCACGCTACATTTTCATTTTGAAAAGTCTAAATTCATAAAAACGATTGATCCCTCTTAAGACACAAGTTGCTGTATGTCCAGTTCTTGGAATGAACCGCAAGGTTACTAATTTACAATACCGTACATTCCACGGATAATATCACTTGCACCATGTCCAGCAGACTTTCAGACTCGCTTTAGTGTTTGTCGAATGAACTGCAAGAAAGTTGAATTATAAACAAAATCTTGCTCTTAACGCTTTGTTACATTACAAATTACTGTGAAAAATATCAAATTATACATGTATCCAACTGGTTTTTAGGAAAGAAGAGTCGGGCTTGAACATATTATTTAACGTATCTACGAGAAATAAAGCGGCAAATTTTCGGTAGAAGAGCGGTATTGGCACCTTTTTTTGTATGTAAAAAAACAAGGCTATGATCAGGTTTTGGCATAGTCTGTCTCAGCAGTACAAATGACACAGCATTGTACTACTGGCACTCTCTACCGATATATCAACCAATTTTCTAATACAAAACACGTCTGGTGCCATCGTGGAACATACATACCTGCCTCCTAGGCTCCTCAGACATGGTAATTCGAACCCCCGGCTCAGTTTGCGTTGCCCTTGAATTTTTTACATCTGATTACCTTACTTGCCTTGCCAAGGCACGGTATTCCTCAGCAAGAGTAACATCTCTTCCAATGCGTGCCTTGATGGATATAGTAATGTGAATGGACTACAACCTTAACAAATTGTCGATACCCAAAGAGCCTCACAATTGCGATAAGAAGAAATGTCCGCTTTTGACCTTGATAATCATTTGACAATACTTGTTCTCCAAAATGGACATTCTTTATTCACCGCGTGAAAAAACTACTATATACTATATTAAACTTCTGGTAGTACTCAGCAAAATTAACCGATCTTTAACGGTTTGGGTGAACTTTAAATACAAACAAAATGTTCAGTTTCGTATAGGATTAATTCTTACATCAAAGCTGACATTGAATACTGTATTTTTGAGTCATACTGGCCTAACAAAGGCAATAGACCTAGCCGTATAATCCTTCTCAAAGACCAGTAGTAAGAGTATCTTGGGGAAAGGACCGAAACCTCGTTAGTTCAGGCTCTTCTACCGCCCGTGTTAGGGTTCCACAACGTTTTCTTAGTACAAGGCAAATTTATGTTTAGTGCTCCAACTACACGCTATGTACACATAATTCAAGTAATGGACTTGTATAAGCCTATTAACCTAGCCCTAGTCCCTGCTTCAAACATAAGAAACCACCGAACCGGCTGGTGAATCTCTAATCCTGGTCTTGAATGATTATCGTGAACGTTGCTACTCACTTTCTGATCAAATTTTTATATTGAAAGCCTGTCACTACGGGACAATTTCATTGGGGAAGAAACTGAAACTAAGAACCCCGAGTTGCTGTTGTCATAAAGGGCAAACAATACTCGTCGCTAATGACATTAGCACCTATATCTGGTATCTAC
The DNA here is from genome assembly GCA_016801955.1 of Conus betulinus. Lineage (NCBI taxonomy): Eukaryota > Metazoa > Mollusca > Gastropoda > Neogastropoda > Conidae > Conus > Conus betulinus. The sequence continues at coordinate 27,124 of JADBJO010018998.1, forward strand.
TTTAATTTGAAGTTCCCCATGTAATAATGCCCAAAATATCATTCCCCTCGACCCGTCATTCACCGCCTATACCGACCCTATGGTAAACATTAAAACTCGTTCATATGAACATTTTACTTGCCCCTAATTCTAACGTGGAGCAAAAGAAGAAATATGTAAATGTTATCAAACCAAATTCAATTGCAATTTAAAACTTCCCTATGAATATCAAAATCATTTTCAGGTTTTTACCGACGGCTCCGTGTCTTGAACAATGATAATGTTTAGGTCGCGCCCTTTGTCCTCATTCCGCAAACTGAAAATTGGAAAAATGTTTCTTTTCTACAGTCCCGTGCGAAAAACCTGTCATTTTTTTTTTTTACAGCCGAATTGACAGCGCCTACATGCTGGGCTTTAGAATTCTTTGTGAAAACACCCTTTCCAAGGACAGTAGTTAGAACTGTGATTGGTGGATTTCTAATCGTTATTATATACCCGGTGGAACTCCTTCAGTACCGCCATATAACATGGCCTACCTTATTGACGATAACGAGTTGCTTTATTTATTAACACTTGGCTATTTCTGCTAAATATGCTCAGATCAATTTATGTTTGTTGGGTGGCCTCTCGGCACTAGTACCCAATAAATTGGAAGACGGCACTGGCCACGACTTGCTGACCGATTCGCCAAAAAGGTTTCTTTAGAGAGAAACTGTCAAACATGACACTAATCCTTTTGTCGACGAATTCTCCATGGAAATTACATAGCTTGGCTTCTGAACGCAACATCATGGCAAAGAGAAAATATAGAGACGTTCTGCAATTAAAATACGGCTAGCACTAAACTACAAGCTGCATTCCCTTATATTGGTCAATTGATACAAAGCAAGCTTTGTTCAAATCCAACGCGATATTATTCTAGACTTGTAACTTCCCTTTTTTTTTGCCTTTTTCTTTGTTTTGTCATTTAGTATGTTTGCCATGCCTAAAAAATCGACGCTTTAAAAATACAAAATGTACCCTCCAAAAATGTATCTTCCATTGTGTCGGGCACAAATCACGATGGTTTTTATATTTTGTTTTTTTGTTGGTTTGGTTTGTGTTTGTGTGTTCCAAACAACTTTCACGTTTAATCATCGCTTTCTGTTCGCTGGGGTAGACTGTGTCCAGTGTTTTTCTCCCCGTATATTCTAATCATCGCTTTTGCAGAAGACATGTGTAATCCTGGTATAACATAGAAGAATATGACCTTATAGTATACAAGGTTTTACTCCAAAAATTGCTGAATACCGACTATTTCATTTCACGCCCCCCATTCATCGGGTCATTCCTGTAGATTTTTTTTTTTTCTTTTCTTTCTTTTTTTTCCAGTGTAGATTATTAGTGCAAGACGGACACGATCCACCACCCACGTTTTACTTAGTATTGTTTAACATTTTTGTTGTTATATGTATCGTTAACATTTCCTCTTGATACTGATTACGGCAGTGTCCCAGTCTTCATTACCGATTCACACATGTTAACAGCTCTCGACAACCTCTCACTCCGCCCCCTCACAGACAGTCATGCACTTCACGCATGGCACGTCTTTTGGGTGTATATCCTTATGGTGAAGAGAAGGTAAACAAAACAAATGAACGAACGAGAATACACAATCTTTCAGCATATCACCCCTAAAAAACCCCGAGTGTGTGTTTTATTTTGTACGAAAGTAACTGATCCATATTAAGCTAGCCAGTCCGCACTAATTTTTTACTCAACTGTTTAATCAACTCTCAGTTAAATAGATATTGGATAACTTGATGCCATGTTTACCTACTACTGACTACTTCCACCACGGGATTATTGTGTCGAGTAGAGATAATGAATTAAATGGCAAAAACCCTCTATTGATGCACAAGTACACTCGAATGTTGGACACAGACTACTTCCTGTTCGCAGAAGTGGTGAAAGAAATAATCATACTTTGCCATCTGATTCAACACCACTATTGTTTACCGTTCTGACAGAAGGTGAAAGTAAAAATCCTACTTGCCCAAAAGCTGCCTTGCTTGTCATTTTATCTTACAACCAGACTATTTTACGTTTCTGACCGAAAACGGGAAAGTAAAATTCATACTAGTCCTCCATCTTCAACACTTCCACCCCTGATGTTATTTACTCACTTACCGAATTTGTGAAAAAAGTGCGATAATCACCAGAGTAGCTGCCCTTGTTATAATCTCCTAGATGTGTTTAATGGGACAGTACGACAGATCAGATTTTGAAGACTCACATATAGAGTGTGTGTTGATACGGACAATGGCACAATAACCTGACTTGAACCTCTTCAATCTGCAAGCCAGTAGGTTGGTGTTAAAGTCCTTTTCCCGGAATACTCTGTACTCATGTGAGTGGAAAGAGTCCAACCATTTTGGCTGGTGAAATGTAGTTCTCTGCCGTATCACATGGCAACATAGTTCCAATAGTCGCCGTGTACCCGCGACGTTAGGGTGTAAGTTCCGGGTCCGACCGAGTTGGAACCATTTTCACTTGTGCCAGAAAAGGGCTTTCCTTCATGATGGCATCTCCGTACCATTTTGGACGACCGACATGGTGTTTGATGTCTTGACAATCATCAGTTTCAATTCTGTTACTTGTAATTTTCTTCTGATCTTTGACATACTGGCATTTCTATTCGATCCCGGATTGTAGGGGGTATATCTTCAATCTGGGTGACAGAAAGGAAAGTGCAGTCAAGTCTCGAACGAAAACACTCAGATGGTCTGTTTGTACATTTTACAGCAGACAATTGACGGACCGCGTGTCAACACACCACACACAGACATTCTAAGCGGGTCTACAACATCACACACCCACACATCACACAACACATTCGCACTACGTCAATTCATTTCACCCACCACATCATCACCCCCTCCCCTCCTTCCTCCACACTACACACAAATTTACAAACCACATTCTGTTAGCTTCTCTTTTACACGACACTCACGACGCACACGCTCACACACTCCACACCCACACAGCACACTACACACACCCACACACACATATCACACATACCTCACACCACCTGGCGCCGCCTGCTTCGCGTTTTAGGTTCGAGAGACTACCCGCTATTTTGCTGTTGTTGTGTTTGTTGGCTTTTATATAGATTGGTCCTTGTCCTGTGTGTTGTGGAATATCAAGCAATGAGAGTAAACAACTGGAATGGTTACACAACACTGCCCGCACACACGGAAACTATAACTTGACACCTGACTATATGGAAACATACATCAAAATAAAGTATCTGGACAGCCAAACGACGGAGCCAATAAATTGTACTAGACTGACCTGTCCATTTCAGCACTGTGTTGATCTTCTTTAAGCATTTACAAGACAACACTCACATCAAAAAGAAGAACTACAGTAACGTGACAACATACGCACTCAAATCAACAAGATACGAACAGCAGTACATAACCAACACTCCAAACAACCAAGACTAAACCTGGTACAGTAACAAACCCATCAAGGAACAATAGGAGACTAACATACTAGTCCCTTTTGCCTTTCGTGTGCCGTCTTGCATCACAACATTGTTTGCGTGCGTGAAAATCTATAACTAGGGATTGGATACTGAACAGAAGAGGGAAGATAATGTAGGGAAGACGATACATTTGATACATCGGTATTTACACTGACTTTAAAAAAATGATGATTGCCTGTAACAGTGTCTCACCTTTTCATCACGAGAATGGAAAAAGGAGGAGAGCATCAATGATGGGCCTTGGAGCCCATGACATCTATTTTCAGACTAACCCCCCGGTTCTTCCCACTTTCCCTGATTTGCTTCCGACCCGTTGATGCCACACACCTCTCAATTGACTATACAGCATTTGCCAAGTCAGTCTATCTTCCTCCGGACATCTTTTCATTCTCACTGGAAGTGAACGAACACCTGCAACCTCATTTTCTACGACCTGTCCTTGCGGTTCCATTCATCGTGTACGTACCAACGATTTTTCTCAACCAACGCACCTATTCTACAAAACTCATCATTCCCTTATACTTAATTTCGCTCTGCCCGTGGGTCAATAAACTCTCTCTGTAACCACAACACAACAACAGACACAACATACAACAGACAACAAATCCATACCACTATCCGTCCCATGTTTTTGAGATTTTTTTGCCATAGCCGGCTTCCACATCCTCATTCACACAATCATCATGAGCTTTCCGGAAATTCCTCAAAGTGATGCGAGCCTCTCCATTATCCTGTGTCCAGAGCAACTGGCCTTTAAAATCTCAACTTCCACAGAGATATACCGTCTGCCACTTATTTTTGCCGTACTCTTTCCGCCCGCACATATATGCTACGCCTTATTTGCTTGATGCTGCCAAGTATCCAGGTGTGGTTGCATGATAACGATCCGAAACCAGGCCTCATGAGGCTTCAAATACCCTTTCCTCCAATTTTCAGTAGAAGTTGAAGGCAAACACCTCAGAGACCTGACTGTGTGCGCTTCAAACTGTGCACATACCAAGGACCTTACCCCTACAAGGTCCTTCCCATTTAGCTCTTTTCCCCTCCGCGCGTAGCCCGATGCATGTATATTGCGGACTTGGGCCAAAATCTGCCTCCTTTCATACCAAGCTAGACCACCGTTTCCTACATGGCCATAAAGGCTCGGTGTGCTATAAATTTACACGTATGTTCCCCATGTCAATTAGCTTGCAAGCATGGTATATGTTGTCCCGACTCGTGAACTTGTACAGATGTAAAATCGTGCTTATGGTGATGGTATCAATAAAATCATATGTCCTGCTGGTTTCTTTTTGGCGTGTAAAAACTTCCCCAGCGGAGCTTTTTCTCTCTGCATCTCCACCCTCATTCCCCTCACATTCTCTAAACTTCCTTCTTCTCGTCGTTCCGCTTTCCCTCTCATCTTTTCCCAGTTCTTCTCTTCTCTCAACCACCTTCTTCTACTTCTGTCTTCTTTCTCTTCTTCTTCTTTTTCTAACCTCCACTTCTACTTCTTTCTACTTCTCCTCGACTTTCTTCTCTCAGACCCCCTGTTACTCTACCATGCAACACCACTTGATTGGTGCCATTATGAACCTGGCCCAGACATCTCCCAGACCTCATCCATCCGCTTCGCACTAGACCTTCATGCTCATATCCCCGCAACACAACCTAACAATCTTTATGTCAAGTCCTGGCGCTCTTGGCATCCACAGAGTGAACAGTTTGGGCGCATCTCACAGGAAGTTTACCTTATTGCCAGATGTGTGGGCCTCTGCTTCACTGGGCATCAACATGCCAATAGTATTCGATCCACCCCCCCCCCCCCCTAGCCACTGGCCCGCCTCGTACTTCACAGACACACTATCACCTCCTCGTTGTTTTTCGCTCATGTATAATACTGCCAGCGCTCGGCCGTCACACGCACTGACGAACTTATTGTCGGGGCACAAGCGCGGCGCGGCGGACTGGCTCTCCACACACTAGTCTCTGACTTCTCGCCTTTCTTTCGTGGCTCCCCCCTCTTGACAAAGTGGGGATGGCCGTTACCGACAGTCAACGGCAGTTTCACTTTGGTGAGAAGATGCAATTTACAAAGATAAATGCGCCTGACTCCAGCTGACTCGTGGACTTACCCGTCCATCGCGGCAAACCGGTGCGTCTGGTGCAAGTATACCCCAGCGGGTTAGATATAGGCTTACCTCGTGGGGTGTTCTGGCTGCCAAACAACAACAGGACTACGTTACATTTTCAATTTCAAGAATGGGATCGCCAAAGTTGTCGGAGCAAACCTACGGGGGCTGGTCGCACATTTCAGAAATAGTAATATACATATAACGAGCACATAACGACCCCACCATGGCGGCAAAAATCAACGGGGTTGGCAAAGAGGCACGTTGGTAAAGACTATGCTCCTCAGATAATTGACAACAGCGTGCCACATAAACGCCACATTTTCGCCAAATGAGTCACCAAATCACATTATTCGCGCAAATTCCTAGACATTTTGGCCATGTAAGGCTCACACGTAAGTGGTTAGTCTCTGGGTTCCACTCTTAGAACATGCCCCAACCTCTAACTGTGACATGCAGGCCAGGCCGCGTTCGGCGCGCCAGGTCGGGGCATGGCGTCAGTGGTAGCCAGCTGAGAGGGCACGGCCGGACACTAAGTAGAAGGCTGGGGTAAGGGTCAGGCCACATATGGGGCTAGGAGGCAGACAACGACGCGGACGGAGAAAAAGCCGCCCGCAACAGGCTGACGAACTGGGCGGGATTAGAAGCGTTTTGCAGCGTGGAGGTAAGACTGCTCAGTCGACTCGATCCGGGTGAGGGGGCCCGGGGGTGCTTGCCAAAGCATCAAGAACCGGAGGCCCGTGTATTTTATTGCTACACCTGGGGCCTGGCTCTTTTTGCAATTTCGGCCTATAGTGGTCAACTGGGAATCCCCCGTCCGGGAACAATGGACAACTGGTGAGACTAAGGAGAGTGAGGATGACACGCCCAGAAGCACCTCTAAAACAGCCCGCTATTAGATATTAGTAGGAGTACAGTGTACGCAAATGTCTTTCTGCATGTCTTTCTCTCGTCGACATCTCTCTAGACTCGACGCTGTCTTATCCATGCTCAGTCGGCAGTATGCAGCCATTGGTACTGTCCTATCTCTATCAGGGTAGAATCGAATGCTTTCTTGCATCAAGGCCGAAAAAAATAGCTTTTTCCCTTAGCAGTCAAGCCCTAAGCATGCTTTCCCTGGCGTCAAGCGCAAAATCAGCGTGAACTTTTTTCTTTTTCCTGGGCAAAGTCATGCCGGCAAATCATTTTTCTCTGCAGTCCAACGCCCAACTCAACCACCACGCTTTACTTGCACTTGCAATCGCGCAACTGACCCTCTACTAAAACCGAGCAGGGCACGCTAACTTGTTAACTAATCCCTGACGCACGCCTCAGGTACTTTGAGTGGAACACATAACAGAACTACTTCGCCACATTATTCGAAATAAACTCTTAGAGAGTGTGATCGCAGAGAGTCCTCAAGACAATAAAGGATCCCTCTTCACGGCAGGTTTGGCCCTTATCT
>JADBJO010018999.1:7500-22500 GCA_016801955.1 Conus betulinus
TAATATTGTAAAATAAAAAAAAAGAAATAGTATCAGATTGCTTTTCCCCTGGGGGCGGGGGGAAAAGTTCAGTTGGTAGAGCGCCGGACTCGTGATCCTGAGGTTACGGATTCGAATTTCGGTACAGGGGGATTTTTCTCTCGGAATTAACATTGGTTCTGACTCCATTCCCCATACAGTCCTTCGAATGAGACTATAAACCGAGGTTCCGTGTGTGAACTCACGCATAACATCTTGCACACACGTAAATCCCATCACCAACTTTCGGAAGAGAAGGCCAGTTTGGCCGTTGGTATGGATGACACGTTACAATAGCATGCACCCTGCGTGAGAGATTGAAAGAAAGGAGGAAAATAGGGAACTGAGTGAACGATATTGAAAGATATTGACTGGATGACACGGGAAACGACCGAATGAAGCGCCAGCTGGCAGCTCTTCAGTCGGCACTACCCAGGTAGGCAGCCCGTTGTGTAAACGAGTGTGGATTGTAAAGCGCTTAGAGCTTGGTCTCTAGCCGAGAATAGGCGCTATATAAGTATTCATGATGATGATAATGATGATGAAGATGACGATGATGATGATGATGATGATGATGATGATGATGATGATGATTAATAAAGCAGGAGCATTTAGCGAACGGAGTGGATGACGGGAATCGCACAGCATAGCTTCAAGAATGGGAAAACCTTCAAGAGATCAAGAAGAGTGGCTTGAAACCGTATATTGTACTCCACTCGGGATCATGAAAACAAATAATTCTGATTGAACACATTCTGCCATATGAAACCAGAACGGAGCAAGCTCACATCTAAAACGCAAGTGTACCCAAGTCAGTCCTCGCAGTAGAAGTGAGAGAGCAAGGCGGGCGAGAGGAGAGGTGCGGTTGTAGGCTCATCAGCTTGTGATGTCATTAAAACAACCCACCATTTCTGGTAGCAAGAAGACTAGAATCCTAGAGAAAACGGCAGAGGCAGCAGCAGAAAAGTGTTCCAGCGGGATCTAGTCGAGGAAGAACAAAACGCGAATTTCATTTAAGATAAAATTTTCCCAAGTTAGATCAGTTGTCCAATAGTGATATGGGTAAGACGTCCCGTCTAAGATGTCAACGACTTAAGACGTCCACCAATTCAGAAACTGCTGGTTGAAATCTGGGCACAACCCTGAGAAACAAATATGGCAGCAGAGGGGCATCTAGGAGTCATGACCTGGAAGCGGCCAGGCCCATATAAATGTAAACAGTGCGGAGCCGAAACATCGTCTGAAGGGGGCTGCTTCTCTGTAGACCTAGTGTCAAGTCGCCCCTAGATTTTCTTCTTACTGACTGGTCATTGAATGTTCAGTCGACAACCTGAGAAAAAAAAAAAAAAAAAAAAAAAAAAAAAAAAAAAAAATATATATATATATATATATATATATATATATATATATATATATATATATATATATATATATATATATAAGAAGAGAAGAGTTCCAACAAGAGACCTTGCTTTACGGAAACTATTCCTGAACATTAAATAGTTGTGTGCCGTTAACATTTGTCTGTTCTGTCTGTGTGTATGCAGGACAGAGAACATTTGAGCAAACACGTCAACACTACATTTCGAGAAAATGTGTTTCTATACGCACAGATAAACGGCGTGTGAGAGAAACAGGGACATTTAAAAGGAAGAGAGCACAACCTGGTCACACACACACACACACACACACCACACACACACACACACACACACACACACACACACACGCACGCACGCACACACACACACACACACACACACACACACACACACACACACACACACACACACACACATTTCGAGAAAATGTGTTTGTTTCAATATGCACAGATAAACGGCGTGTGAGAGAAACAGAGATTTTTAAAAAAGAAAGACGCGCGCGCGCGCGCGCACGCACGCACGCACGCACACACACACACACACACACACACACACACACACACATACATACACGCGCGCGCGCGCGCGCGCGCGCGCGCGCTCACGCACGCACTCACGCACGCACGCACGCACGCACGCACGCACACACACACACACACACACACACACACACGCTAAGCAGAGGAAGACGGATGTAGGCGGTGATGGCACCGTATCTCCACTTCAGCCCCCTGAAAGAAACGACTCTGTAGTAACGTTGCACTCGCAACAGAAAAAAGTCGATAGCCGGGCAATAACCGGTCCAAACTGCCTCTGACGGCCACATTCCTTTGAAAGTTTGATTACTTTCTAACCACAGAATGGATTTTGGAATCTCTATCTCCCACTCCGTTCCCCTTCAGCCACTCTTTTGTCACACTACGTTCACAGCAATGCTTTCCCTGGTGCCAGTCTTAATTAATCCACACACACACACACACACACACACACACACACCACACACACACACACACACACACACAAAACACGCATGCGCGCGCGCTCGCATGCGCACACACACACACACACATCTGTACGTGCGCACACACACACACATACACACACACACGCGCGCGCGCGCGCGCGCGCGCGCGCGCGCACGCACGCACGCACGCACACACGCACGCACGCACGCACGCACACACACACACACACACACACACACACACACACATACACACACACGCGCGCGCGCGCGCGCGCACTAACACACGAAGAGAGAGAGAGAGAGAGAGAGAGAGAGAGAGAGAGAGAGAGATTTGGATAATTTATTTATTCATATAGGCCTTAGCCCCTTGTGAAAGGGTGAGTGAGCATGATATATCAACTGAGATAAATACTCATGATTGTAAATTTTCCAAACAAATAATTTAGAACATCAAGAATTAGCTGTTTCCGTAAATCTAAACGCCTTATACAAAAACACTGAGAAATTTCGAAAACTTCTGGTGAGGTTGATGACAAAGAGAAGGCTATCTATAAAATTTTTTTGGCTGAATGCATTCAGTTCTAAAGTTTTTTTAGGGCGGGACAGCAAAGAACAAAATGGATTTCATTTTCTGCAGACTCTATACAAAGCGGGCACAACAAGACACTATCATCAACAATGGTTTTTGTATCTAAACTTGTGAACTGCCAATTCCGATATTCCAAACCTAAATTTGGCCATGATATATTTCAGGTGTCTGTCCATTTTTATAAAGTCAAATAAGGTTTCAGATCATGAAAGCTAATTTCTGTAGAAATCAAACCTCTCACTATGCTGCACATGGTCTGACCATTTTTGCCAAGCGCAGACAACCAAACGTTGACGAGAACAATGTACAAACTGCTTAACATTTCCAACACCTTGATTTAACCACACAAAACCAAAACCATATTCAAAAAGATAAGTACGTACTTTATAACCCAATTGTTTGTGTGGTTTTTTTTTTTTCCTCTAGCATCGAGACCATATAACATGTTATAAGCTTTGCGTGGTAATCTGTGGTCCTCCATGTGAAGTAAATTCAGCCAATAATGGATGCAGTTTACTGTTGAAACTATATGCATGGGGAATCTACTCATCTCACCATAAATAAAGTCGTTAGGCGTTCGCCTGTCCACACCCAAGAACTTTTTTTTTAATGCAAACAGGTGCACAGATTTACAGTGTACAGCAGCGCCATCCAACATTCATAATTTAGACCCATACTGTACAACTGGCTGAACCTGTCTATCACACAACTTGAGAAATACATTAAAAGACGTACTATTGTGAATATACAATTTCTTCATGATACAGAGTAACACGTTTTTGGTTCTGCTTGCAATATCCTTGCACGCACCTACAAAACTTAGACGTGTAGAGAGAAATATACCCCAAAACTAAAAGCATTCACAACAGGCATTGGGTCATCATCATAGAACCATCTTTCTCTTGTACTTATAACCAATAACCATCCTGAGAGAGAGAGAGAGAGAGAGAGAGAGAGAGAGAGAGAGAGAGAGAGAGAGAGAGAGACAGACAGACAGACAGACAGACAGAGAGAGAGAGAGAGAGAGAGAGAGAGAGAGAGAGAGAGAGAGACAGAGAGCATATACTTCACATTGCTCCATGTGCGTGTTACTCTTCGAGCAATATAGGGACATTTTCAGAGACCTCTTCCCATGAGTTACACGGATGGACACGCTGGCACAGTCGTGACGAATCAGAACGAAAAATAATACAATGAAACATGCAAGGAAGTTTAGTGCATTTGAAGATCAAACGTTCCGTTTCATCTGGTGAATCGATTCAGAGGCAGTCGGCTCAGTTCACAGATGTTTTCGTTTGTCAAGCAGCCTGCAGGCAAAAACAGACACCTAGACGGAATTGATGCACTCGCTCGTCTGTCCGGGAAACAAATTCGCTCTGTGTTTACCTCCGTCTGAAATCACCCCTAAGGGACACAATCCAGCAGAAGTGTTTGGCGAAGTATCGATCTTGGCGCAAGGAATGTTCCTCATGGGAAACAAGATGGCGAAGAAACGCAGGCCTGAGTGGCCATGTTTCAGGGCGATGATGGCTCTCCATGGTGTCAATCTGCAACATAACGAAACAGAAAACAAAAGGAAAAAGAAGAGGGGAAAACAACAACAACAAAACCTAGAATGTTGGTGTTATTGCAAACATCGTTCTTATTGCGAGCATGGTCATTTCTCATCACTGTGTTAACTTGAAGAACAGAACACGGTTTGGTGTTACTACGAACACTGTCACTCCTTTCTTCTCTACTCCATCAACCAAAAGAATAAACCACGTGTAGCTGTTATCACTGACGCTCCAACTTCACTCTGCCATATCCGTTTAAACAGCTGAATACTCTTTTAGCTCGCTGTCGCACCATGTAGTCACACTTGAGTTTATCTTCTTTTTTTCCTGGGAAATCGTCGGGGTGCACATTAATTACTCTTTCACCTACATTCGTACCCAAGCAAACGACAGAGAGAGAGAGAGAGAGAGAGAGAGAGAGAGAGAGAGAGAGAGAGAGAGAGAGAGAGACAGACAGACAGACAGACAGACAGACAGACAGACAGAGACAGACAGACGTAGAAACAGAGACAGAGAAAGGCAGAGATAGATGACTACTGGGACTGGGCTGATGCTGGTATTTTAATCATGTTCTGGGTAAAACTGTCTTCAAGCCTCTCTCTCTCTCTCTCTCTCTCTCTCTCTCTCTCTCTCTCTCTATATATATATATATATATATATATATATATTTTTTTTTTTTTTTTTTTTTTTTTTTTTTTTCCAATATCGACTGGTTTGATCTCAACAGTTACTGCCCCTCACTCAACATGCCTGGAAGAACCTAAGTGAAATGTTCGCACAAATCAATACAATTGATTGGCTCAGTCAAACAAACTGCAGGGTCCTGTCCTATCAAAGGCAACAACGTAAACTCCCTCGAAGCAAGAAAGTTTGTCTTTACTACTGGCGTTGCAAATATTCACTGAAAGTGTTTCCATCATTACGACAGGTGCTTCACAAGGACAGAACTACGACGTCCTTCATTTCTTATGGCCGGTGGTTGACGCCATGGTATTACTTGAACGGTGTCCTCTGTAACTCACTCACCATTGGTGGCGAACACTACGGATTATATACAACATGCTAGCACACGTGCTGTTGTCACGTTCACACAGGCTTGGAAGCCTGATCAATGTGCCTCAGAGTGGAGCCGGTAGAGAGATAGGATGAGTCTGCAGTGGAGCGGTCATCTCATTGGTCAGACACGAGGATTTCTTGATTCTGGCCTTCTCTGGAGCATACCAAAATGGGTTCCAGTCCTCAGAAGTCATAAACCAGTTCCACGAAACATTTAGCACCTATGTATCATACTACAAATCAAACAGTTCGACATTGTCCACACAAAAAAAAAAAACCCGCCTCGACGCACTCTGACATAATTCAATGAATGTAATGAACTCTTTTAAGAGAGAAAAATAATTTTTTCTCTGTTTAGAATATCACCACATTTATTTCCCTTGATCTATTGCTATTATATCTTTCAAGCATTTATTCCAGAAGCTCACTTTGTCATTTTTTATAACAAGAATCAAAACGCATTCCGTTTATCCCCACCAGTGTTTTCTAAAGCTAGTAAAAAGATGAGAAAATTATTGAAAAAAGTGATCGTCCTACTGCATGATTAAGGCACAACAAAACTATGTTTTGTTATCTGTTTTTTTTCCTGGTGCATTTGATTTTTTTTTTAAATGAACAAAGTATGTTTCTACTAATTCTAAGCTGACTGTAACAAGAAAAAACATACGGCCATACGAAATGAACAGTGAACAGTGGTGAGTAGTTTCCCTGTATAACTCAAGTCAGATGCAGCATGATTTTTTAAAACACTGAACGCATGTTAATAATTATGCCGTCACCGCATCCACACCGAGACAGGTGATAACGTATGCAAACTACAATTTGTATAGTAAGTATCATCGCTATAACAGCTGTAATTTTTTTTGTCGTCGTGATTATCGTCGTCGTATACAATCCACCTTCATTATTTTCATCCCGCATCTTGACATATGCGCCTGATAATGATGATGATTACTACAAAGACAACTATGATGATAATGATAGCAATACAATAATGGTGACGGAAGAGACGATGACGATAATGATGATGACGATAATAATGATGTTAACGACGACGACGACGACGACAACAATTACGTCAACAAGATTACGAATGTAATAGTGATGACACTTATGATACTAAATTGCGAAGATAAGACTATGGACATATTGATTAAGGAAAGAGGACTTTCTGTACCCAACATTCAACGATTTTCTCCTATAGCTGTTAAAAGATCTGAAGCGTGCTTTGCTGTCATCGCTTGGGAAGAATGGCGCTGTTTTTCTACTGTCGGACCCTCTGGTCACAAAAGCAAGCCGAGTTTAGTCATGACCTTGAGACAGTACCCAATGAAGCAGTGAGGTCTTCAACGGAATTATTTACCCTGAAGCCAGACAGCTCTCCTGCAGACAATGACGCCGGCCAAAAGAATCAACCCCTCCGGCACATTAAAGGCCCCGTTTGTCTGTCTCAGCTGAAGTTCTAGCAAATGACCTGAAGGAAATGCGGAGTGATCATTGAAATGGACTTTGGATATTAAAGAGGGGCCAGTAGACAGACGGGCAGAGCGCGTTAACCTTAGCATTATTGTATCACGACCTTTAATGAAAAGAAGCCAAAGATACGACGAAGAAGTCCTGCGGTTTCTAAAATGACACCGCTAGGACGTCTTTATTACACCACAGAGGACAGAGGACTACCATATAGGGTTGTGTACAGTTCTTTGTAAACTCTGGTTCCGATTGTAAATCCCGAAGTAAAATGGAATTCTTTGCTGGGATAAATGAATCTATAAACAGATGAAAAGGAGAAGTAAATAAGTAAACTAATGAATCAATCATAGTAAACAAGACACAAAAACGTGAATGGTGGGATAATTGTCCCTTTACAGACGAGACATAGCAAACCATGACTGTTAACGACATATTGACTCAGACAGTCAGTGACCACACATGAGAGTCAGACAGAAAATGACAAAAGGCAACATTCTGGAAAAGGAAAGAAAAAAAAAACTGCGAAAAGTGAAACGAGAAATTGTTAAACAGAATGCAACAGGAAGGAAAACAAAACAAACACAAAAACAAGAGCATGACTGTAATGAGAGAAAAGAATCACTGAGCAGAAGTATAAAGAGGGAAGGGATAGAGGCTGTATAAGCGAGAATTGCAAGCAGGAAAAAAGTGGAGGGACGAACATAGAACAGAACGTAAAAGAGAGAAAAGACGAAAAAAAAAAAAAAAAAAGCATTCATCAGAACTGAAGGGTTGGAGGGGAGACAAGACAGGACTCGGTGAGGTACGGGCAGACAATCAGGTTATGCTAGATGGTTAACAGCCCCTACGACGACAGAGAGAACAGTGAGAACCGCAATGCTGCTGAAAAGAATCACACACACACACACACACACACACACACACACACACACACACACACGCACACGCACACACACACACACACACAAAGAGCCTGCATGACACAAATAGCAGAAAAAATCTGAGCAACACAACATTCAAGAACATATATATATCTCTCTTTCTCTCATCTCTCTCTCTCTCTCTCTCTCTCTCTCTCTCTCTCTCTCTCTCTCTCTCTCTCTCTCTCTCTCTCTCTCTCTCTCTCTCTCTCTCTCTCTCTCTCTCTCTCTCTCTCTCTAATGACGACACACTTGTTTTACTACGCGTAATGTCTGGTCAATATTTTCCGATTGAAAAGTGATGTTCCTTGTGTGTACGGTTGTCTCTAAGAATGAAGAGCCGCGGACTTATAGCAAACTCACCAGACGAGGGTAACACGCTGGAACTATGTCTGCTGTAGGCAGACGCCAGTCTACGGCGGATTGATGGAATATTATGAGAGGCTGGAGACTAGATGGTCAGCTGGGCGGAAGACTGTTAACTGTTTGGTGGCTTCCCTGGGACACACTCACCACACCATCTTTAGACCCTAGTCCAGACATCATCAACACTAAGGTCGCCCGTGAAGAGCTACTTCTCTGAAAAATCTGTTCACTGTGGTGACTGCCCCCTAAAGAACTCTCAGATATTGGAGAACACTTTTTGTCCATTATTTTTCAGCACCGGGATTGCAAAATAAAAATGTTTCTGGCATTCATACAAAAAGCAGCATAATGAAGACTGCTTGATAAGTCAGGAAGATAATTTGCATTCTCCTTGGACAGTTCGTTCAGAGCATAAGTCACTGCTGTAGGATCTGTCTTGAGGGAATGACCATCACCTTTCATAGTAGTCACAGTGAGGGTTCCAAGACGTCTTCAACTTTCAACGTGGCCCGAGTCAGAATTCAACCAATATTGTTTATTCAGGGAAAAATCCCTTTCCCTAAAACATTTGCAGTGCAGTCACCGTATTCCTGTTTTTCCATCGTTCACAGATAGAAAACCACTTGTATGGAAACAAAGTGATCAGTGCCAAAGTACTGGCATTTTTCTATACAATTCTGAAGCTGTAAGCTGATACACTGATTATGGGATAACCAAGTCAGTTTTTTTCCCGTTAATTTCAGTCGTATTTGATCCTATTTTATTTTCTGCAGACCTGTTTTCCGTCTATTCTACAGGAAGTGTTTTTCTTCCCGCACAAAATGTATCCATAGGTTCAGTTTTTTCACTGGGTCCTGACTAGTCTGTGTGCACTATGACGCATCTAATAAGCTTTGGGGGTCATATTGAACATACCTTTGGGAAATTGGGCCATAACATTTCTGTAGATGAAATATTTTACACGCTTCATACGCACATTTCTGAACATCTGGCCATCATTCGGCATCATCGACCCAAACCAGCACTTCAACCTTCCTCAGCACATCAAACATGTCCAAGTCCTGGCGCTTTCAGTAGTCACAGAGTGATGAGTTTGAGCATGCCATGCAGGGGTCCCATCTTATTGCCTGACAAAGGATCCTCTGCCCATTTGGCATAAACACTCAAACATAGCATGTACCTCTACACCGCCACAAAGCCAGCCTGCAGTACTCTCCACAGACACAGTACCATACCGTTCATTATCCGTCTCATGAATATGTTACAGCCATTCTTTCGCCTGTGTCTTCCCTGTACGGTCTTTTTTTCGTCTTCATCAATCTATGTTTTACTTCCGTATCTATCCAGCACTTTTCAAAGTATGTTGTTCTTTGTTCAAATATATGTAGTTTCTCTTTTTGATATTTTTTTTTTTTTTCCTTTCCCCCTTTTCTTTCCTATTTATCTATTCATTTATTCTTATTCGTTGATTAAATTTTTATCCCAGTGTCGACAGTTTCGCTAGTGCTATCGCTCGTAATTTTTTTGATGAAAGAACCACTTGGACACAGGGAGATTCTGAAATCAAATAAGTGCACGTACACATTCGCATTCACACACGCACACGCGAGCATGCGCGCGCGATCACGCACAAAGAGAGAGAGAGATACGCACGCACACAGAGAGAGAGAGAGGAGCGAGAGAGAGAGAGAGAGAGGTAGAGCGAGAGAGAGAGAGAGAGAGAGAGAGAGAGAGTTCATCTCATACGTTTCATAGGTATAATAATGTTCACATCATGTCGCTTCAAGCTCTCCTTTTCCACCACCCTCTCCTCACAAGACTCCACCACCTGTCTGTATTGAGCATATTGTTATGATCGCCTTGGAGTGTGTCCCACAGATGGGATTCCAAACGATGGTAAAAATAGCGAGACATCGCGCTTCTAGGGGCAGAGGAGTTTAATGTAGGCATTTCACATGTGTGTCGTTTGGCCCTGCAGCACTCCCTCTGGAAGAAAGAAGCGCGCTGTTTGTGTGCAAACAGACAGATAGTTCAGAGTGTGTGGATTACGTGCTTCAGATAAAATCATTTTTTTTAAAGCTTTTATGAGCATTTTTCCTAGGGTAAAAATATGTCCATAAAACACGTGTGCGCGCGGATAAACACACACATGCGTACACACACACACACACGCGCGCACGCACCACGCACGCACCGGCACGCACGCACACACACACACACACACACACACACACACACACACACACAGAGTGCACGTGCACACATGCATTCACACACACACACACACACACACACACACACACACAAACACACACACACACACACACACACAACATGTATACTAATTCATATAGGTTGCCCCTGAGTTCGTCCCAAGTCGTTACCAGTGCACAGAGCTATGAGGCTGCCACATGTCGGCATAGTGTGTGTCCAGCTCTCTGGGGTCACACACATGACATGAAGGCCATCATTCTCTGACTTTTTTCAACAGGCAAGGAGGGAATAAGTGCCTCATTTTGCATGATTTCCTGACATTGGATGAAAATGGGTTCATTCCTAAAAAATATTTCGCTAAACGTGGCCTTTCAACACAATGCGTACATTTTTTGTGTCCTTTTTCACACCTCACCAAACTGACACATACAGAGTTTCAGCATGCGTAATTCACACACTTACACACCCCTTGACACAACCATTTATACTACTTCTTTTTACCTGATTTCGTCCAAGTCGTTCACAATAAGGCTTGATCTATTGCCAGCTCTTGACTTCACACACTCTGCCCCCCCCCTTTTTACCCCCCCCACACTCAAACACACTACACCCCCCATTCCCTAATACCTACATCCCCCTTTTTCCCGTCCAACTAAATTTCATAGAAGCACCTCTGGCTTGACATTTATTTTTTTAATGTGAAATATACATACCCTGGTCTACACTACTCTTACTACACTTCCGATTCATAGCTTCCCTCTATTACTTAACCGTCAGTCCCCACTCTTCTCATTTTCACTATTTCTAGCCTTCACCCCCCCCCCCCCCCCCCCCTCCCCCCCCACACACACAGGAACCCACCCCAAACCGCAAGAAAGTCATGGTTTCCCAGCCTGAGCTCATGTGTGGAATCAATATCTGATGATTCTACCAATTAATTGATAGTAAAATTGCATGCCTCAGACACATTAGAAAAATGCATATAGTTTTATCTGATGACCACGTTCCACTGAGAACGAAGCATTATCTACTTCGAAATGCCTTCAATTTAAAAACTAATAACAAAATGGTGGCGTTTAACTTATTTCGCTATGGCATGGGCCAATATCCCCTCGTCACGAATTCAAATGATGATTTCATTTCGAAGAATCATTATATAAACATTAAAAAAATGAAGTAGATTTTAATGAGTCATTTAACGACACCCCTGCTGGATTATTCCGCTTTAGTTCGTAATGCTTAGATCACTTTTTCCTAATCGTCTTTTCTATAGGATAATGTTGCCCGTGCAAGTGGGACCACTTTGTTGGAGTTGGTCAGAAAACAAATGAGTAAAATGGAATTCCATAAAATTACAGTCATTTTGATATTTTACTGCATATTCTTAAAGGAGGAGAGTTACAAGTGAATACGTCAGTACAGGACTCTAAAATAAAGGGTGCTCGGTCCCACCCTCCTTTGTTTCAATTTGTTATTCCATGTAGTAGCAAAGAAAGGCTGACCTATACATTTTCTCCATCATCGATTTCGTTCGCACAGTCCACTAAACCGTCCCAAAGCTACATTGGTCAGACAGGCTCACGACTCGAATGTTTTATTCATAAAAGCATTAGCCCCTTGGAATAGGGATTTATCTTGTGATTCATGTCGCAAATTGATCTTGGTATTCTTTATGCTATATGCATGCTTAGGGTTCTTGAATACTTTATATGTAAATGAATAGCTAACTGTTAACCGATTATGGTATTGACAAGTTTATTTGAACACGCAGGAATTACTGACATTCTTTCATTGTATAAATTGCTCCCGGATCGACCGGCCAGTGTTCGATCGTCGAAGTAAAGTTACCAGGAGAGAGCGCGAGAATGAAAACTAACGCGCAAAGACAGCAGAGAACCGATATAAAAGAAAACAATAGATAAGCAGGGGATGCGTGCCCCCAGGAGGGAATGCGAGCCAACACCAGCGAGTAAGTGACGAATTTGGGAAAAATGGCACTGGAAAAACAAGGACGCGCGAGCGCGCGATCACGACGAACGTGAGAAATAAAGTAGGGAAAAACGCCAACTGTAAGCCTCACACGGCATGTGTACCCAGGGTTTAGCGAAAGCACACAACTGATCAAGTAAAGAAGCAAACACACAAGCGATCTTTACACAAAAAAAAAACCTTTAGTACCTGACAAGTCAATACAAAATGAACGTCACCCCTCTTCTATATTTCAACATAATAGACAGACCAAGTTTCAATCACATGACTGTCAATTACGAAAAGTAGGGAGTAGAAGTAGGGAGTAGAGAGATTAGAGATAGATCAAATCTAAGCTTAGGCATCACAAAGTTTAGATATTTTCATTGATTTGTAGACATATAAACGTGGTGTATGACTATGCAGTCCCCATAATTCAAATATTTCACTGTTATGTACATAAGAATTGGAATTATGCCAACTGCAATCAACGAGTCTTTCTGGGAAAACATGGATAAAAAACATTCATATCACAACACCTTGCTTCATGCATACAAATCCGAAACAATATTCCACACTTTCATTCTAACATTAGTCACCCAGTTTTTTTCTTACCACTGCCAGTTACGCCCAACTGCAATTGATATGATTTGGGGGTGGTAATCTGTTATCATGCATTAAAATGATTTAATTCCAAGCCAATATATCCAACTGCGGAATCCAAGTGTGAAGGA
The DNA here is from genome assembly GCA_016801955.1 of Conus betulinus. NCBI lineage: Eukaryota > Metazoa > Mollusca > Gastropoda > Neogastropoda > Conidae > Conus > Conus betulinus. The sequence goes on from JADBJO010018999.1 coordinate 20,744, forward strand.
AATCTAAGCGTTTCACAAAAATCTCTAATCATTTGGTTTTTTTGCAATAATGCTCCAAGAAATTTCTTCAAAAGAAAAAGAATCTGCCACACCGAGAGAGAGAGAGAGAGAGAGAGAGAGAGAGAGAGAGAGAGAGAGAGAGAGAGAGACAGACAGACAGACAGACAGACAGACAGACAGACAGACAGACAGACAGAGAGACAGGAGACAGACAGACAGACAGAGACAGAGGCGGAAAGAGATACACAGAGGGATAAGCTCAGATCAGAAACCCAGATGTTAAAATTGAAGGTAGGTAGAAAAATGAAGCAACAATATTTAGAAGGACTGAAACATTGAAGAAATTTTACAGAAGAGCAGACAGATAACACAAATCATTGAAGAAGAGAAAAAAGAAGCGCGTGCAAATCTTTTTCAGCTTCAAACTTGAACATGGGTGTCTTTTTCTAACAATCTGGAGATCTTCGTGCTTTTTCATGGATTTTTTTTAAAACTGATAAACGTATATCATGAAAAACTTGAAGAATGATTAACGCTGTGCGTGTTTTGTGTTAACCAAGACCATAAAACTCCCTACTTTCCTTCATCATTCCTTTTGCAGGTGGCTAGATTCATCTTTCTTTTCCCTGCGTTTATGTGTTTGCTTGCCAGCCTATTCTCTGTGTGTGTGTGTGTGTGTGTGTGTGTGTGTGTGTGTGTGCGTGTGTGTTCTATCTTCCTTTTTTATCAGTGTCATTTCATTTCGCCCATGCAAATGGTTCCCAACTCTCCTCGGCAGGCAGATTATTTCACGTCTTTTTTCCCCCCCCCCAATTATCCTGCGAACGAAAATACACATAGCGGGTTGGAGACATTCCTCGCTCGGCTTTCTAGATTTCATCTTTGCTCTTTTTTTTTTTTTTTTTTTTTTTTTTTTTTTTTTAATTGATTCTCTATTTTTCGTTTCTGACAGTAGCCGGCGCAAGGAAGGGTAACAAAGGGCATCGTTTTAACGAGTTATAGACCCCCGAGGCAAGGAATCTCTCCCATGGGGTGCCCTTTGCATGGGGAGTACTCAAGGCAGTGTGGGCCATAAGCAAGGGCCATAATCGCCCGCCAAAGTGTCCATTGACAACAGCGAACAGGTCCGGTTTTATGTTCAACTCTATCCCTTCTCATTCCGCGCAGCACTGAAGAGTTTCAGGGCGTTATGTCGCTCGCAGTGTGGTGAAGTTTTCAGACCCATCTCGATTCAGTATCACAAACCTTTTCCTTTTTCCCATTTTTTCTAAGTTTGTTTGTTTGTTTTTTTTCTTGTTTAGTGATGATGAAAGAGGGTGATGAAACAATAAAAAAAAATCACAAGATGGTTACATACTTAGGTTGTTAGAAAAGCAATCATAACTTACATAATCATAATTTAATTTTTAAATCATCATAAGATCTGTATTCCTATCAAAAGCAATTGACTTTGTGTGTGTGTGTGTGTGTGTGTGTGTGTGTGTGTGTGTGTGTGTGTGGTGTGTGTGTGTGTGTGTGTGTGATATCGTGAAACAAGGATAAATGCACGTAAAAACGCTTCCAGGTTTACAAACCTGCTTTATTTTCTCTTAACCAGTCCACAGCGATCCAGGGGGATGTTCTGCCGATAGCCAGTTTCCTATTGAAACAGTAAAGATCGTCCATGACCTTTCAGCCAATGGCGTAAAACAAGGGGTGAGAGTAGTTCCTGTGGTACTCCTATCCAAGTTAAGAAAATAAGACTGATTGTTTGATTA
>JADBJO010018999.1:25000-30000 GCA_016801955.1 Conus betulinus
CCACTTTATTAAAAAGAAACACTCCTACAGGCTAAGTGTGTGACCTCAGGCGTTCGTGGAAGCCGTGTTGGTGCAAGAATGCCGCGTGGATTACCATGAAGGGTTCCTTAGACGTGAGTCCTCTCACGTGTGTCCAAGGCTGGATTCTTGCTGGAATTGAGAACAGGAGATGGTCGGTCAGAGCGAGGGAATGGGGAAACCAGGCAGGTTGAGTGAAAGAAAGCATGCTTTGAAAATGTATTTACAGGCATGCTTGCTCATAGTGCTCGCTCTGTCTCTGTATTTCTCTCTCTCTCTGTCTCATGTCATTCTCTCTCTCTCTCTCTCTCTCTCTCTCTCTCTCTCTCTCTCTCTCTCTCTCTGTGTGTTCCCCTATTTCTTTTCCCCTCTTTTTTCACCCTTTCTTTCACTGTAGATGCTTCTCTCACCGAGTCATGTTCTTAATGGTTCCATTTATTTAAAACAAAAACAAACAAAAAAAAACCAGCAAAAGTTTCAGTCACAACAAACTGGCCGCCGCGGGAACACCACTTCAAAATGCGATTCTTTTAACTCTTGTTACAGATCCAAGACGTTTTTTTTTTTTTTTTTTTTTTTTTTTTTTTTTTTTTTTTTTTTTTTTTTTTCATGCCATTGAAACGCATTCCCGTGTTGATCGTTCAAAAGTGTTGTCTGTTTTAACACCTCTCAAAGCTCCTGGCAATTTCCACATGCAGAGATCTTAAGATGTTGAGGTACTGGGTCCATTGGGTGATCAAACATGCCAACGTCTTATCTCCCCTTTCTTTTCTTTTTTTTTTTTTTTAACCTATCCCCCCCCCCCCCCCCCGTTGTTTTTTTGTTTTTTTTTAACTTCTCGCCTCTCTCACTCAGTTTATGTCCCTTATGTTTCTATTTATAAAAAGCTCAAGTCAAAGCTTCTATCCAAAGACAATGGCCATCGTGCAAGTCAAAATGTTATGTGATTGTGAATCCATGTGGGCCTGTTTGTATGTGCGTCTATGTATGTTTTGTGTGCACGTGTGTGTGTGTGTGTGTGTGTGTGTGTGTGTGTGTGTGTGTGTGCACAAATGCGTTTGTATGCGTAGGCATGTATGCGTCTGTGCGCAAGTGAGTGCACGCATGCATCATTAAGAATGGCGCGCGTGTGTGTATGCGTGAGAGAGAGAGAGAGAGAGAGAGAGAGAGAGAGAGAGAGAGAGAGAGAAGAGAGAGAGTGAAGAGAGTATGTATGCTCTCTCTTGTCTGTGTATGTGCGTGTGTGTGCGTGCGTGTGTGTGTGAGTGTGTGTGTGTGTGTGTGTGTGTGTGTGTGTGTGTGTTTGTATGTGTGTGTGCTTTTATGCGTGTTTGTGTGTGCGTGCATACGTGTGTGCGTGCGTGCGGGCGCACGCGTGTGTGTATGTGTGTGTACGTGCGTGCATGCGCGAAACGCGTGAGTGTGTGTGTGTGTGTGTGTGTGTGTGCTAGTAGTGATTTAATATGTATTGATTGCCGATAGTTTGCTAGTATAATCGTTAAGATGATAAATATGCAGTGCATCCACACATCTGTGTTCAGATCCAGAATTAGTTTTGAAAGTCCGGCTACTACATTCGTGTTTTTCTTTTTCTTTTCTTTATTTTTTCTCTTCTTCGTTTTTTTTTTTTTTTTTTCTCAATTTTTTACAAAACAAAAAAAAAAAAAATGCTAAGCATTTTCATGTACAGTGCACTACGTATAAAATACTGTTCATTTTTCACTGAATTACTTTTTCTTTCCACTTGTCCTCAATTCTTTATTTGCTGCTTTTCAGTCTCAGTAACTACTGATAACAGAAACAAATATATCAAGCCAGGGATTGCCTTTCTGGGTGAAGGCAGTGAGACATTGATTGTCTCCCCTGCCCCCTTTCCTGTCATTGGAAACCATTTTCAATTTTGCTCACATTCTGAAACTGAAATCTGCCTCATCTGTCAGATCAGCCACAACTTTTTTTTTTTAATTAATCCATTCATTTCAGTTACATAAACTGTGTCTTCTAGTTATGAACTGTTCATCTTCCAGGATCCTGGGCCCTGTTCGTGATCACTAAATTCAATCAAATTAAAAACAACCTCTATGATCAGATGATTATACAGACTTTATATCATTCTCTATTATTTTATCAAACGTACTCTGACATGCTAGAATATAGTCAAGCCTTCTGACAATGAACGGATGACTCTTACTCCGCGTAAATTCTTTTTCTTCCAGATGAGACAACCTCCGGACATCGTACACAAATCACAGTTATTCACCAGAAAGTTAAAGTGAACAACAAACATTATCATCGTGCGGTTTCCTGAAATTACATCCAGTTCATTATTCAAAACACCGTTGAAATCTCCACAGACAACTAAATCTGCGACATTAACATACGTTTTGATTCCTCATAAAATTTTTTCACTTTTCATGTGGCAGGTTAGGAGCATACACATTTTATTTGGCAAGATTTTTGCCTGCTGTATTAACACTAATAGCTAATATTCTATCGGAGGAGTAGATAATATTATATATAGCGTTTTGTCCTTTTCGTAGCAAAATCATCTGACCACAACTACGGGAATTCTTTGCACTAAATACCCCCCCCCCCCCCCCCCCCCCACATCATTCTTTCTCCATTCCTGCATCACAGTATTAGTACAATGAGTCTCCTGAGGACAAATAACATCATATTTCTTTGTTTTAAAAAGTGAATACATTTATTCTTTTGATTTTAGAGCGTAAACCCGGCACGTTCAGGGAAAACAAACGTAAATTGTAAACGCAAGCCATAATCGCGATGCTTGCAATAAAATGCAGTCATCGTCATTTTTCAGGTCGGCGCAGGTTTGCTCGTAGCAGAATTTTTGTCACGTTTGGCGGCCCCCTTCACGTCACCTGAAGGAGGGGAGTCGCCACTCTCAGCGCGCGAACGTTTTGGGGTCAAACTCGCTGATCGTCGCTGTCCTGTAAAATCAAGCTTTGACTGAGCTGAGCATCCGCACGCATCCGCTGACTAGCACGTTTGAAGCTGCCCGTCAGTGGCTTGTTTCTTTGTATTGTTTTGTTTGACTTTAGATTTGAGGGGAATGGCTGGGGGAGTGTGAAACATGGGATCGTTCTTGTCGACACTAGCGTAATTGTTATGTATTGCTTTAACTTCACCATCACTCGTAGCAGCTTTGCTGTTTGTATTTTTACCTTCATCATCATCATCAACACCATCATCATCATCGTCATCATCATCATCATCACCACAATCACCCAGACTCTCTTGAGTGTCGTCAGTCACTGTCAGGTGATGACCAACGTCACTGTCAGAGTCCTGGTCATGGGGAGCAGCACTGTCGGCAAAGTGCTGATCTGTAGCTATTGAAAACAACGACTGGTCTGTAACAGCCGGACAGATCCTGTCACCGCGGACATGGCCACTTTGATGGCATTCGAGACATGTCACCAAGTTCTGACAAGCAGACATTTAATGTCCTGTTTACAAGCAGTTGGGAGCACACAGGGGGTTTCTTTTGGCGTCTGTCCTGCTCTTTGTAATAAAGACGTGCCGTGAACCCACCTACTGTTAAGGTAGGCCCAAGCGATTTGTCGGGGATGTTGATGAAACAGAATCTTCGACTGAGGTCATGAGAAGTAAGCACAGAGATTTCAAGCGTGTTGAAACACAAAAATCATGCAAAGCGTGACTTACCGCAACCGATGAAAAGAAAACATGGCTACTGTCAATTCTGGCGAACACTGAAGGAGGAGTAAGGAGGGGGGGGGGGGGGGGGGGGTATAAACGTAAAACCCCTGAGAGAACGGAAATCCTGTTCAGATACAGCTGATCTTAAAACCGACAAAGCTCCTACTTTATAAAATATGCTTAAAAACAAACAAACAAGTATCCCCAACAAAGAAAGGGAGAAAGAAAGGAGGTGTGGTGGGAGGAGATAAATGGGAGATATATGGAGCGGACAGAGAGAGAGAGAGAGAGAGAGAGAGAGAGAGAGAGAGAGAGAGAGAGAGAGAGAGAGAGAGAGAGAGAGAGAGAGTGAGAGATTCACATCATCAAAACTGGCAAGGAAGTATACGATAGCGGGTTCCAACCCCGCCGAGTATTCGTATACATAATCCTCGTCTTCTCTCTTTTTCTTTAGCACCACCACGAAGTGTATGCAGTTTCACACACACACACACACACACACACACACACACACACACACACACACACACACACACACACACACACACACACACACACACACACACACATACACACACACACACACACACACACACACACACACACACACACACACACACACACACACAAGCATGCACGCACGCACGCACGCACGCACGCACACACACGCACACACACACACACACACACACACACACACACACACACACACACACGAGAAAGTGCTCCATCCAGGAATAAAACACTACAACACTGCGGAGCAGATTCTAGGACACCCCGAGAGGAAATATCAGGACTAATTTAACTGCAGAGGTATTCAAAACACGTGTAATACACGAAACGTGACTTGTAAGAGACAATTCGGTCAAAACATGTCCAGTTGAAGCATTTACGCAGCGAATTCCAGTACAAGATTAGGAATAAGTAGGACAGATGATGGGCAGCTAAAGCATAATTACTGCAGGGCTGTGCTGACCAACACACTACCAAACGTATATTCTCAGGACTCAACCAAGTCTACGGTCCATCTTCAAATGCAGTGACTCCAGTTCGATTCACTGAAGTTACACTCCTGATACAGAAGGGAGACACACTACAGAGCTGGACCACCGATTTCAGTCATCTACACAACAGATCTTCGTCATGCGATGAAAAATTCCCGCACTTGACTCCATAGACTAAGCCCCCAGTACTGGAGAAGCTTTGGAGTACAGTGGCTTGTCCTTGTTCAGAAACTCACCAGCCTACTCCATCACTTCTGGGAGTGTGGCACTCAGCCCCAGGACGTCCAGGATGCCAAC
>JADBJO010019000.1:10000-12500 GCA_016801955.1 Conus betulinus
CATGTTTAGCTGATAAAAGATGAAGAATACATGTTAGTCTCCATTTCTCGAAAATAAAATACTCTTCAAGACCTATTGTAGGTCCTCACCGAACCAGCTCTTCGCCTCTCCCAAAACAAAGCAATGCAGACGTTTCAACAAAGGTTCCATGAAGACTGGCGTAACAACAAAAGAAAGAAAACAACCCAGTGATAGATCAGCTCTGAAGTATCTGAAACTAGAGACATAGTCCTGCTCTCCCCCTCGTCCCCTCCAAAAACTGCCCCAGACTGAGTAAGAAAACGACTGATTGCAGGGAGCTGGCGTTAATGACGTTATGTTCCTTGGTCATGACGTTCGAACCTGATAATCAAGAAGGTGTTTACATTGTGATATATCCTGTTCATAATGGTTGACCACATTACGATGTGGGGTTTTTTTTTACACCGTAATGAACTCTGTTCATAAAGGTTGGCCACATTACGATGTGGGGTTTTACACCGTAGTGACCTCTGTTCATAAAGGTCAACCAAAGCAGGATGTGGGTTTGGTACCGTACTGGTCATTTTGTTCATAAAGGTCGACCAAATCAAAGTGTGGGCTTTTACACCGTAATGAGTTCTGTTCATAGATGTTGACCAAAGCAGGATGTGGGCTTTTGCATCGTAATGAACAATGTACATAGAGGTTGACCAAATCAGAATGTGAACTTTTACACTGTAATAAACATTGTTCATAGAGGCCGACCAAATTTGGGCGAGGGCGTTTACTTAGTAATGTGCCCTATTCATAAAGGTCGACCAAATTAGGATATGAGCTTTTACTTCCCAATCTTCAACCCACATTAGATAGAGGGTGTTGATATTGTAGAGTGCTCTGCTGATTATGCTCGACCCAACTGACATGTAGAATTTTACACTCCAGTATGCCCTGTTCATAAAGTCGATCCATATTAGGGTACGGGCGTCTACACAGCGGATGGTGAAAATTTACACGGAAAGGCCTACTTTCTGGTAGTTTTTAAACAGACAATCTAAATTGACACACAATGTCAATACCCTCCTTAATTACACCATCAATAACGACGGGGATGATGGTTGCTACTAAAACAATAAGAAATTATAACGAATGATTGGATAGAAAATAACCTATTAGGACGACGAAAATATATTTCAGATCTATAGTCATGGCATAGTGGCATTTAACACCACACACACACACACACACACACACACACACACACACACACACGCGCGCGCGCGCGCGCGCACACACACACACACACACACACACACACACACACACACACACACACACACACACACACACAACACACACACACGCACGCATGCACACACGCACACACGCACACACACACACACACACATACACACACGCGCGCGCGCGCGCACACACACACACACACACACACACACACACACACACACACACACACACACACACACACACACACACACACACACACACACAAGCCTAACAAAATCTGCTTTTCAGGCGAAAACAAAAAATGACAACGCCTAGAAGTCTGTGAAGATGATCCTGTTATGTGGAAAAGTGAATTCACGCTCATCAATTAGTTTTACCATGTGACAGACAAAACCGTAAAACATGTTTAAGTCAAGTCATGTCATATTGTTTGTGGCCAGCCAGTCTCCCAGCCCACCAAGGGAAATCAAGCCAGCAAAATGGCATGTCTAAATGTCAGTGAAGACCTGTTTATGCAGTAAACTGAATTCATTTTCATCCATTAGTTTTAACAGGTAACAGACAAAAAACAAACAAACATGTTTAAGTCAGTTCATGTCACATTGTCTACAGCCAGCCAACCTCCCAGGCCACCAAGGGGAATCAACTCGGTAAAAAAAAAAAAAAAAAAAAAAGCTGCGTTCAAATTAGAACGCATGTGTCATCGATAGACGATGTTCGAAAATCTCCACGGGACATAATCCGTATTCAGACTCGCTTTCAGCGAGAGTGACTCCGCTGTTTCATGGGATAATGCACAGGCCTGAAGCCGTTTTTTGCTGCATTAGTGAGTCTAACAGTTTAATCAATAGAGAGTAGAGGCCGAAACATGCGCGTGGAATGGTGTGCCCGGGGCACATGTGATACAGACAATCGATTTTCCGATCGATATCCTGGCATTTGCTTCAGATACAATATTTGATTCTCTAAAAGTACTAGTTTGCCCTATAACCTGAGAAGAGATAACTTTCTGCAATGAAACGATAGACGTTACATTGCCTGTTTTTCTCTTTCCACCAGGAACAGGTCTATTAAAAGTCGAAAACGTGACAATTTTATTGTTTCTTTACATCATTGATTACAAACAAATCAGTAACATGTTTCAGGAGAATATACAAACGTTATTAAGGGACAGAGTCATCATATTTTGATTAGATACTAGGAAAACTGGCTGAGGCATGAAGATGTAAATGAGAGTGTGGGTAATTTTGCATCGACGAAGTGTGACGAATGTAAATAATAAAAAAAGAAAAAA
>JADBJO010019000.1:20000-34188 GCA_016801955.1 Conus betulinus
TCCGTCTGTCTTGCTTATTGCATGTCTCTCTGGTGTCTGTCTGTCTTGGGTGTTTTGTCGTGTGTCCTGTGTGTCCGTCTGTCTGTCCTGTCCTGTCCTGTCTGTCTGTGTGTCCCTGTCTCTCTCTCTCTCTGCTCTCTCTCTCTCTCCCTCTCTCATCTCTCTCTCTCTCTCCTCTGTGCTCCTTTCCCTGCATCTCTCCCACCCTGCCCCTCGTCTCTTTGTCTCCAGTTCATATGTTATTTCGCCATGGAGCTTACAGTTTCTTTTTTTAAAGATATCAATCTATAATCTTCAAACTGTTTTTTTTTCTGCGATACTCAGCTCGATCGTCGATTGAAACTGTTCTACATTTTAAAGATGGGGCCATTTTAATGTGTGTGGTAAAACTCAGTCTGTTACCAACAGTGTTTGTCATCTAGGTGTTCGCCTATAATAGTCCAAAGTGGTCTCGAGTTTCAACCAGCGCTCCTGTTTCTTACCTTCCTATCACTCTCCTTTACCCCCATTATTAAGTGTCAAAGACCAAGTGGGGATAACTCCTGGTCTGAAAAAGATTGACATGCTGGGAAGAATTGCTGAGGATGAGATAAAGAAGCTGAGAGGACACTTGCAGGACCGGATTTGTCATAGTGTAAGCTGAGCAGTCTGTTCTGTCGTCTGTCTGCTGTCTTTCCTGTCTCAAACTCAGGACTTTTTATTTCACATTCCCTCTCTTTCTCCTCTGTCTGTCTTATGTCATCCCCCTCTCCCCTCTCTCTATTGCTGTCTCTGTCCTCTGTCCCTGTCCTGTCTGTGACTATCTGTCGAAGATTCGCCTTCTGTCTCTGTGTCTATAGTCTGTCCTGGTTGTTTGTGTGTCACTTTCCTCTCCTGCAAGACAAGGATCGCTCTAGTCCCAAGTCCTCCCCTTCACAGGTGGAGAGTCACGTTTGTCACGCAATCGGGGTTGGTGTCACCCGTACTCTCAGTATCCTCTCCCATACAGCTCCTCAAGACCAAGTGGGGATAAAAGGGTTGCATCTCCTTCGAACAGGATGGGAAGAATGATGAGGTGAGCTACCCACCACCGAACGGATGAAAAAGATCCTCCTCTCCTTGACGGGCATTTGTCTCTTTGACTCGGCGCTCAAGTCCGCCTGTCTCTCACCTGGTCTCCCCTCATCCGCTCACCTCCTCTGTCTCATCTTCCTCCTTCGCTCTCTCTCTTCAAATCCCTTCTCTCCCTCCTCTGTCTGCACCCTGTCCCTCCACACACTCCCTCCACCTCTCCTGTCTATGGCTCCTCTCTGTCCCTCCGTCATCTCCTCGGTCTGTCTTCTTATCCTGTCCTCGTTCTCCCATTCTCTGCCTTCTCTTCCTCTTCCCTGTCTGTCCTCTCGGCTCGTCTCCTCTCTCTCTCTCTTCTCGTCTCCACCTCCTCTCCTCTCCTCTCTCCTCTTTGTCCTCTCCTCTCTCTATCTCAGAGCGTTATGGTTTTCTCTTCTGCGTGCCTCCCCTTCCCGCGCAGTTACTTCCCTGTTTCCACAGAGGAGGACACAACTATAAATTCGATCGAGTCGAGTTGCACACTTTTTTTGTTGTTCCAAAGACATTATCGATATGTATTGAACGTGCTTTTCTTTTGATTCCGGAGTATCATGCGCGCATGTGTCTTGCTCTGAAGAGACAGTGGTTGCTTCGATGTCATGGGATTAAAGTGGTCCAGTCTATTTCACTGTCATTCCCTCCATGTTCTAAAGAAGGAAGAGAGAGAGAGAGTTTTTTGAGAGACGGAGAGAGAGGGAGAGAGAGAGAGAGAGAGAGAGATCAAGAGAGAGAGAGAGAGAGAGAGAGAGAGAGACTATCCAGGTAAGAAGAGTGTCTGATGGTTAAGTGTATGAATAATAATAATAATTAACAATAATAATAAATAATAATAATAATAATAATATAAATATACATAATATAATAATAATACCCCGAAAGGATATGATTATGATGATGATGGATGATGATATGATGTATGATTATAATAATATATAATAATAAGTAATAATAATAATAATAATAATAATAATAATAATAATGATGATGATGATGATGATGAGATGATGATGAATATACTAAGATAGAAGAAGAAGCAAAGTGTTAGTAGAAGAGAATACATCAATTGTAGTTTCAGACGCTCCCCTCTGTTGTTCCCATCATTGAAAAGGAAAGTCCGTTGGTACGTCCTCTCTCTCGCTCCTCTCTCCCTCGTCGTCTCTCTCTCGCTTCTCTCTCTCTCTCCTCTCTCTCTTCATCTCTCATCTCTCATAAACAGGTACGGCGAGCGCTCAACACACACACACACACACACACACAACACACACACACACACACACAACACACACACCACACACACACACGAGCGCGCGCGCGCGCGCGCGCGCTCACAACACATACACACACACACACAACACAGCGCCGCGCGCGCTCGCGCGCGCGCGCGCGCGCGCACACAAACCACACACACCACACACACACCACACCACACACACACCACACCCCACACACACGCACACACACACGCATACATTCGCACACACACACACACACACACAACACACACACCACACACACCACACACACACACACACACACACAAAACCACACACACCCACACACACTCACACACACACACACACAAGCCACACGCATGCACGCATGCGCGCGCTAAAACACCACACACACACACACACACACACACCACACACCACACACACACACACACACACACAACACACACACACACAAGCACCCCGAGTGCATGCTCGCATTCTCTCTCTCTCTCTCTCTCTCTCTCTCTCTCTCTCTCTCTCTCCTCTCTCTCTCTCCTCTATCTCCTCTCCTCTCTCTCTCTCTCTCTCTCCTCGTTCTGTCCTACACTTTTTATTGTGCTGTACTGCTTAAAAGGGAAACGGAGTATCGACTCGATCTGAACACCCCCCCCCCCCCCCCCCCCCCCCCCCACTCGATAGACCGATTCGTCGATGGATGGAACCTGTTCGCTTTTGACTCCTCTGTTTCATGTCTGGTCATTTCCTTTCCCTTTCGGTGGCTAAGCCACCGACCGGGTTTCCGCCCTGGTCTGGCGTGAGAGTAAAAAAAGGATTCGTTGTCATGGTTTCAAGATCTCCCGTTAATTCATCATTCCTTCACATTTGTAATAAAAGAAGACAAGAAAAAAAGAAAAGAAAAAGAAAAGAAGAAAAAAAGAAAGGGTACGGAAGGAGAGGTAGGAGAAGCAGAAGCTCTGATGGTGGTGCAGGGGAGAAGGAGAGGAGAGGAGAGGAGGAGGAGGAGGAGGAGGATTGAGAGAGGTGGAGGAAGAAGAGGAGGAGGAAAAAGGAGGAGGAGGAAAAGGAGGAGAAGGAGAAGGAAGAGGAGGGAAAGGAGGAGGAGGGGTAGGAGGGGGAGCAGCAGCAAGTAGCAGGTGGAGGAAGACGACGAGGAGGAGGAGGAGGAGGAGGAGGTCCAGGAGAAGGAGGAGGAGGAAGGGGAGGAGGCGGAGGGGGAGGAGGAGGGGGAGCAGGAGAGAAAAAGCAGGAGGAGGAGGAGGAGGAAGAAAACCAGGAAGAGGTGCGGGAGGAGGGGGAGGAGGAGGACAAGGAGAAGGAGAAGGAAGAGGAGGAGGGAAGGAGGAGGAGGAGGAGGAGCAGCAGCAGCAGGTAGAGGAAGACAAGGAGGGAGGGAAGGAGGAGGAGGAGGAGGAGGAGGAGGAGAAGGAGGAGGAGGAAGGAGAGAAGAGGAAGAGGAGGAGGGAAGAAAAAGAAGGAGGAGGAGGAGGGGAGGAGGGGGGGCAGCAGCAGGTGGAGGAAGACAAGGAGGAGGAGGAGGGGGGGGAGGAGGAGGAGGGAGAAGAGAAGGAAGAGGAGGGGAAGGAGGAGGAGGAGGGGGAGTGCAGGGCAGCAGCAGCAGCAGGTGGAGGAAGGACAAAGAGGAGGAGGAGGAGGAAAAGGAGGAGAAGGAGAAAGGAAGAGGAGGGGAAGAAGGAGGAGGAGGAGGAGGAGGAGGAGGGGGGGAGCAGCAGCAGCAGGTGGAGGAGAGAACAAGGAGGAGGAGGACGAGGAATAGGAGGAGAAGGAAAAAGAGGAGGGGAAGAAGGAGGAGGAGGAGGGGGGGGGGGAGCAGCAGCAGCAGCGGTGGAGGAAGACAAGGAGGAGGAGGACGAGGAAAAGGAGGAGAAGGAAGAGGAGGGGAAGAAGGAGGAGGAGGAGGAGGGGGGGGGGAGCGGAGAGCAGCAGCAGCAGGGAGGAAGACAAGGAGGAGGAGGAGGAACGAGGAAAAGGAGGAGAAGGAAGAGGAGGGGGAAGAAGGAGGAGGGGGAGGAGGGAGGGGAGAGCAGCAGCAGCAGTGTGGAAGAAGACAAGGGAGGAGGAGGAGGAGGGAGGAAAAGGAGGAGAAGGAGAAGGAAGAGGAGGGGAAGAAGGAGGAGGAGGTGGAGGAGGAGGGGGAGGAGGGGGATGAAAAAAAAAAGAGGAAAGGTGCAGGAGGAGGTGAGGAAGAACAGAAAAGTAGGAGGAGGAGGGAAGGGAAAAAAAATAACACAGTTTTGACTGTGTGACACAGGCAGATGGCAGTATTTTCGTTGATTGTTCAGTCATGCGGCCTGAAGTCATCAAGCAGCGCGCTCTGACCTCCGTTTAGTGGTGGACCATCACCGTGTTGAAGATGACAGCGCGGCGAGATTGCAAGCTCTGCAACGTGAGCGCCTAAAGCATCGAAATGAATTTTTCACCATTTGGGCGACACAGTGCTGCCACAGAGCTAGTGCGCCTCTTCTCTCCCTCTCTCATCATCTCTTCTCCATCTGGTGTTGTTGTGTGTGTGTTGTGTGTGTGTGTGTGTTGGTGCGTGCGTGCCGCACAGGTGTGGGCGTTCTCCCTCCTCTCCTCTCTCTCTCTCCTCTCCTCCTCTCTCTCTCTCTCCTCTCTCCCTCGCTCTCTCCTCTCATCTTCTCTCCGCTCCCGTGTGTGTGTGTGTGTGTGTGTGTGGGTGTGTGTGTGTGTGGTGTGTGTGTGTTTGGTGTGGTGTGCGGTTGTTGTGTGTTGTGGTGTCCTAACCTCTTTTTTCGTACCCTCTCACTGCCCTTTCTTGTCTTTTCTCTTTCCTCTCCTCCGTCCTTTCTTTCTGTTTGCCTTTTTCTCTTCTTCGAGGGGTCGTCTTTATCCCCTCTCGTCTCCTACATTCCTTGCTTGCCAAAACGGAACGGGGAGAGTTTGGAGAAGAAGGGAAAAGAGCTTGCATTGATCGACCCACAGTCTTTGTTTTGACAAGGCATCGCCGCCGATCGAAAGTGTTTTACTTTTGAAATCCCATTTCCTGTTTGGTCATCGCCTTTTTCCCCCCCGCTTCAAAGTCGATTTACCCGTTCCCCCATTTTCTGCCCTGGTTTGATGTGACAGACGCTGATTCGGTGTCTTTATTCACGGACGTTTCTGGTTTTTCCACATCAACTTCATCGTGTGATGGCGAAAAACGAATGCAAAGTACAAGCGTCACGGTGGAGTAGGAGCGAGAAATTTGACAAAAACGAAATTATCAGGACGAAAGTTAGTAAAAAAAAAAAAGGATACAAAAGAAGAATTAAAAAAAATGATGGTTGGTGGGTAAGAAACAAGAATAAAATGAAGGAGGTTAAAAGATGAAAGGGAAACAGAATATAAACAAAATGAACAGAGGAGGAAAACAGTAGAAAGAGAGCAAATACAGTAGAACCGATGATTATGATGTTAACATGAGGAACAAGGGGGAAAAGGGAAAAGGACGTGGAGGACCTGAGCAAACGACAAACGACGAGAGAAAACAACTGTGCGGTAGCATAGCGGGTGGTCCCCAAGCTTGAAGGTCTTGGTTTGACTCTAACCAGAGAATTTTATTTCTGTGAAAAAAAATCCTTTTCTGCCCAGATGGTTCCTACCCATAGGGAGTTTTGTCATAGGGGGTCCATTGGAAAGATTGGAAACCACACTGGTGTCGGAGTTCATATAACGCTTACAAGGGTTGCGTTGTCATTGTTATAGGTAAGAAACACTACAGATGTCTGTATCCTCCTCGTTCCAACGCAATTCATCAACGAAGAAACTGAGATATATGCCCATTCATCAGGCAATACAATTACCTTTGGGTATGATGTTGGATCATAAATTCGTTACCAGTTGTTAAAGGCATGCTTTGAAAAAAAAAAAAAAAAAAATGGACTGATTCGCATATTACGCCTCTTTCCTTCCAGCAAAACCTAGCATCAGAAGTTCAAATTTTTTGCTGCAGTTTTAAAAACAGTCGGGGGTCTGCCACAAAGCAGCCCACGAACGAATATAATTGAAATATTTTTTATCCATTTATTGTCTTTATGAAATGTTTTGATTATTCTCTGTACAGACTAGATAAGACGAACACGTGACCGACCCCATACAAAAATGCCATGCCAGACAGCGATGTTTTAAGGAGGAGGAAAAGTCAGAAACCATGCCATTGTGATTAAACAAAGTCGAAGTGCAACCTCCTTGTTTTTGTTCATACATGTGGAAAAATGGAAATGTCTGGTCCGGTTTAGCATTGCCTGCATCGAGTGTGATTGTGTGGAATGATTGCATCCCGACTTTTATTGAGAATATAGAAGACCGAGT
Source organism: Conus betulinus (assembly GCA_016801955.1). Classification (NCBI taxonomy): domain Eukaryota; kingdom Metazoa; phylum Mollusca; class Gastropoda; order Neogastropoda; family Conidae; genus Conus; species Conus betulinus. The sequence goes on from JADBJO010019000.1 coordinate 26,654, forward strand.
GGTCCCTGTTGCTGAACCCAAGACCGGGGGTGGGACTGATTCATGATGTGGGAAACTGACTGTTTCCTTCAACAGGATAATCACCGTTCACGCCACTACAATAAAAAGTTTCGCTGACGTGGGTGCACTGAAATCACCACCGTGGTGGGATTTATTTTTAATATAGGAATGAGGGGGGAAAGGGACCCCCTTAGTAGAGTAGCTGGAATAGTGGAATCCCTTGAGGTAGGGGGGGTATAGGTGGAAAGGAAGGGAATCAAAGACAGATATCACCGCAAGAGCAGAAGAGTTACTATATTCTAATAAACTACTGTTAACGATTTCCTGTGTAGTTAAACACGCTACGCTGCGAACGGGTCGTACATACATGAACAGACGACATTGTGTTTGGTTGTCCGGGTAACATTTACCCATGCATGGGTCAATTAGGCTTTTGACTCTTTTATTCTGCGACGCGGCGTTGCTTCATCAATCATGTCTAATTTCTACCCTATTACGGGTACGTTCTTCCCCTTCTTTTTGGACCCATGATTTGTTCTCATTTGATTTACATTTGAGTAGGTAAGAGAGTAACACTGAAGTGTCCAGGAGACCGGCACAGGAACACATCTTCCTACTTGTTGTGATGAACATCGGAATCGCTCTCTTTCCCTGGAAGGGAATCAGGGGGGTGGACATTAGTGAGAGAATCATCCGTTGTGTTGTGTCAGCTCAAAGGAAGGATTTGTGGAGCAGTCAGCTCAAAGAAGGATTTGGTGGAGCCGGTCAGCTCAAAGAAGGATTTGTGGAGCCGTCAGAAAGCTCAAAGGAACGGATTATTGTGGAGCCGTCAGCTCAAAGGAAGGATTTTGTGGAGCCAAGTCGTCGTTATTGGGAAAGTTAATATCAGAAATATGTGATCATCGTGGGTGTGACCAATTATACACATACACAATTGATTAACTGGGTCAAATCTTACTTAGTTATTTTTCTTATACAAAATTTTAGTTTTTTTCCTCCCCCCAAAAAACAAACAAAAACAAACAAAAAAAAAATAATTATTTCATAACCAACATCGTTTGATTTTTTTTTATTTTTTAAAATTCGAGGTCTATGTGCCCCTGCACTGAGCAATGGTTTAAAAGGAGTTGTAGGAGCCCTGTCCGCCAACTGCTATTATTGGATTTATTGCCGATTGAACAAAAGGATTTTCCGCCTATGGAACTCATTCGCTTCGCCATGTTTGCGCAAGGGCCTTTAGAGGGGGTCTGTGCAATAGTTCCCAACGTTATAAACAATGGAAGCTGAAAAAATCGTTCTGGAATTTCCAACTGCCCAGGCTTTAAGAGTTTTGAACAGGTAGGTTTGGGGGTGACTGAATCATTTCCCAACTTACTTGTCCTGGATATTTCTCCACTTCTTGCCTGACCACAGAGGAAAGGATTAGAACAAACGGATTCCTGACAATACAGTCAAGAGTACCCTTGTGTTATTGGTGGTGGAGTAGTAACGGCATTCGGTCACTTGGGCAGTCTGGGCATTGCCATTGGCTGGAGTTCCTTTATCTTCTGTACTGAAACAGCACAAGCAGTATGTGTGTGGTGTGTGTGTGTGGTGTGTGGTGTGTGTCGTGTGTGGGGGGTGTGTGTGTGTGGTGTGTGTGCGTGAGTATGTGTGTGTGTCGTGTGTGTGTGTGTGATGTGTGTGTGTGTGTGTTTGTGTGATGGGTTTGTATGAGAGACGCGAGAGAGAGAGAGGGGAGAGAGAGACAGGAGGGGGTGCGAGGGGGAGGAGGGGGGGAGAGGGTGAGGAGGCGGGCTGACAGGGGGGGGAGGAGGTAGGAGGAGGAGGGGGAGAGGGGAGACGGGAGAGAGGAGGGAGGGGGAGAGTGGAGGGGCGAGAGGAAGGGGGGGGCCGAGAGAGAGGAAGAGAGAGAGGAACGACAGAAGCCACAAACCACACACACCCACCCCACACACATCCCCCACCCACACACACACACCACACAACACACACCCACCACACACATACCACACACAACACACACACACCACACACACCACAAACATACATATATAATATATATATATCTATATATATATATATCGGATAGAGAGAGGAGAGAGAGAGATCCTCTGAGAGGAGGAATCAACTGCCTTTCCGATCCCCCTTCGATCGAGCTTCGCTATTTTAGAGTACGGAGGAGAGGACGTAGCGGGGGCACGGGAGAGCTTTGGGAGACTGAGAGAGAAGATGAGAGGAGAGGGGGGGGTGCACCACACTTTAGTGTGTGTTGGCGGTCTTCTGCCTTTCCTCTCCGTGCTATCGTCGATATTTTCTTTTCTTTCTCTCGTCTCTTGTGACCTCATGCTGTCCAAGAAACAAATTCTCCACTGTCGGCATCGTCTTCCAAACAGCAGGTGCCCTGCGCTCGATTAATCTGGATCTATGCATAGATATCCTATTCTGGGAAATTATGGGGAAATTTCAATGCGTAATATTTACACACAAAAGCACGCGTACGAAAACGCAGCCCGAGGCGACGCCACGAACGACATGCCCACATGCACATGCGGACCACACAGAGACACAGATGCGCGCGCGCGCTCATACACACACACACACACAAACACACACACACACACCACACAACCACAAACACAACTACAGTCACAGAGTGAGGAGAGGAGAGAGAGTGAGAGACGGGGGAGAAGATGAGAGGAGAAGAGATCGAGAGAAAGGGGGGAGGGAGGGAGGAGGGGCGGAGGGCGATGAGCGAGAGAAGAGAGAGGAGAGGGAGGAGAACGGGAGATGCAGATGACGAGGAGAGAGGGAGGAGCAGAGAGAGAGGAGAGAGAAGGGGGCTGGGGGAAACGTAACAAACGTTACAAAAGTTTTTTTCTGATGAAAGACAGCCATGATATTCACGTTAACTTTCAGAGTAATATCGGTAGTTTATAAACAGATGCTGCGTGTCTATATTTGTTGGTCATACTGTCAATCTGTTCATTTTCAGATATGAAATATAAAGACAAACAGAATTTGTTGACCGCGAATGAATATCTATATCTAATGTATTAAAATAGGACAGTGTGAAACGACACCGCGCCAGTCTGTTGAACTTCAGTGGTCCCATTATCTATGGACATCTGTGAAAATCATATGGGTTTTCAATACACTAGAACAGAGAGAGAGAGAGAGAGAGGAGGAGAGAGAGAGAGAGAGAGAGGAGAGGTGAGAGAGCGAGAGCATAGGATAGGGCTGGCGCTCTGTGGTATCGGTAGTTTCAAACAATCTTGGAATTTGAAGACTTTATGATTCCATTCATTCTGATCTTGCTGTCTTCAATCTGCGTTGCGAAAAGACATGGGGGAAGGAGGGAGGGGCTACGTTGGGTAGATGAAACGCAGAGGGCCAGCGCGATATTTGGATTAACGCTACGTCTTATACGTATAGAAACCTTGGCATGAATGGATTTTGAGTCATAGGAAGAGACGAGACGAATGAATTTGAGCGAACGAACGACGACGAACGAAAAGTTGTTTAATTGAGGGAAAAGAATCCTAAGACACAAAGTCAGTGGCTTTTTTTTTTTTTCACCCAGCCCTCAAACAATAAATACCGTGGAAAAGAAATCATTGCACGAACTGCATAGAAACTTCATAACAATAATGACTACATAGCAATTTAGAATAAGACAATGCACAATATAACTAGAGGAAGAGAGTATGTTAGAGAGGGAGGGATGGACGAGCGAAACATATTAGAGAGAAGGTACCTAGGTGGGGATCTAGGAGACACAGATAATAAAGAAAACGGCGGTCCGACACCCCAAGAAGAGGACGAAGAAGAAATGAGAAGATGAGAAAGAAGCAGAAGAGGGACGGGAAGGAAGTAGAAGGGCGAAGAAAGGAAGAAGAAGAAGGAAGTAAGAAGAGAGACAGAAAGAAGAAGAAGAAGAAGACAGCATTATAACAAAAATGCACCATCAAAAACGACCTAAACAAGAAGACGAAGAAAGAGAAGAAGAGGAAGTCAGGACGATAGCATAGTAAAAAAAAAAAGGCACATCAAAAAAACTACAATGAAGAAGAGTCGTAAAAGATCAAAGTCATGCAATGAAGGATTAAAAAGAAAAAAGAAAGAAAAAAAAGCTGAAAGACACCAGACATGCCCACTCAGCAGCAAAAACAATTCCATACATCCCCCCCCCCCCCCCCCTCTCCAACTTCAAGAACGACAAGAGAAGGGAAGAAGGGAGATCAAACATAGGATGACAAAATGAGAGAGAGAGAGAAGAGGGAGGGGGGAGAGGAGAGGGGAGGATACAGAGACGTTGAGGAGTGAGAGACGAGAGAGGGGGCGAGGATCGGAGAGAGAGGAGAGAGGAGAGGCGCTAGAAAGAGGAGACTGAGGGGAGCGATGGAGGAGAGGGAGAGAGTAAGAGATGAAGGAAGAGAGAGGACGAGGTGGATAGGCAGAGGAAGGAGAGAGGGAGAGAGAGAGGGAGAGAGGTTTGAGGAGGAGAGGGGGGGGGGGGGAGAAGAAACGGGAGGAGGGAGGGGAGGAATCTTGGAGGAAGCCGAAAGTATGTAGTGAGCATCGGGAGAGGGGGTAGGAGGATCCGAGAGAGTGAAGACACGAACTGCACCAAAGAGGATAGAGGAGGAGAGTGGGAGCTCTTGGGTCGAGGACCAGCAACCAGAGCGGGAGAGGGAGAGAGGTTGAGCGATGACGAGGAGAGGAGAGGCAGAGAGCGGGGGCGGGGGCGCTAGGAGGAGTGGAGACGGGACGAGGAGAACATTTTGAGGTGGTGATGGTCACAGGCGGACAGTGAGCTGGAGGAGAAGGGACAAGGACGGGAGGGAAACGAAGAGACGGCATCGGCTCCGGACAGATAACAGAGTGATGGAGAGGATGAGAGGGGAGGAGAGAGCGAGGGAGAGAGAGAGAACGAGAGAGAGAGACCGGAGAGTCGAGAGGCTTTATTCAAAAGCTGCCAACTCACAAAATGACCAAAATACAATGAAAGAGGGTAGTATCAAAAATCAAGTCATGCAATAAGAAGAATGAGCATGTGGAGAAAACACCAGGAGATACCCATTGCAGAAAAACGAACAAACACACACACACAATCCACAAACACCACACACACACATAACACACACAACACACACACACACACACTAACACACACACCCAAACACACTACACACACACAAACATCAAAACACAACAAGAGGAAAAGAAGAGGGGATAGAAGAAATCAAAATGGCCGATAACAAACCCGAATCATGGAAATTTTGTTTATAGTTAGTAATAATAACAAAAGGATTACCTCAAAACTCTGAGAAATGTTTGGAGCATGATATTAACGGCGATTTTAGTAATAATGGCATTCCACAAACAACTCCATGGACATGGTAAATCAGACTAGTTTTAAAAAAAAAAAAGGACGCGGAGTAAATCAGACTATGTTTTTTTTTCCCAATTCGGGACGCGGTGGTACTATCCTAGACGAATGGTTATTACTCTCCGTTGGAATATATTAGTAAGGGAGTGTGGTGCTCTTTCGGACAGGTATTTGAACATGGAAAACAGCTTTGTTATACTCGGATTTCATTTTTAATGGCAAAATATTCAATACCTTATAATCAGACGCTAACAGAGTCGACGGCTTTAAAAGAACCAATTTCAAGGCTCGTCTATGTAGACTTACTAGAGGTTTCATGATATTATTGCTTGCTGAATCCCAAACAGTTGAAACAAAAATTTATGTAAGATTCAATGTAAGCACAGAAGAACATTTTCAACTGTGTAGATTCAAGAAATTTTCTCACTTTAGAGAGAGAGAGAGAGAGAGGAGAGAGAGGTGAGAGAGAGAGAGAGGGAGGACGTGGGGGGGGGGTGGGCAGAGACACAGAGGCACACACACACACACACACCACACACCACACACACACACAGAGAGAGAGAGGAGAGAGTGGAGAGAGAGAGAGAGAGAAGAAAGAGAGAGAGATAGACAGACAGACAGGACAGACAGAACAGACAGACAGACAGACAGAGACAGATAGAGAGGGTGGGGATATTAAGAAGAGGAAGGTTGGGGGGGGGGGGAGGGGTAAAAAAGTTAGGAAGGGACAATAGTCAGTATTCAGCGTGGGAACAGGTAGAGGGGGCGTACATGGAGAGACAGAGAAAAAAAAGACACAATCACCACCAGTGATCCCACTCCCACCACCACCACCAAACAAACAACACTTGTCCCCTGCCACCGCACACACAAACAGTTCATGCCACATCCTTTCTACCACCCCTACGTTATCCGGACAGAGAGCATCCATTCAGAGGGACCATCTACAAGGCCTTGAGTGGGGGACATATCACAGACTCTTCAACAACAACTGTGTCCTGTAGTCGCTTCACACATTCTTCAGGCTGAATGGACTAAGCATGTGGCACCCCTGATGTAATTAGCGGTGATTAATTTAGTCCTCTCTCCTGACAGCACCCCTGACCCTTTCTGGCTCAAATACCAGAGCCTGTGTTTATTCTGGCACTCGTATTCTGACGTATGCCAAGCTTTATTAGAATCGAATATTCGAGTGTGACATGGGGCCGGGTGGTTAGATGCTTGACTGTTTTAACCGAGAATCGGAAAAAAATCTAGCCTCGGCATTTGTTTTGTCCAGATATTAATATTAGAGCTGTGATTATACCAACCCCACTCTCAACTCCGAGCCATTGCTGCCACCCACACCAAGAAGATTACGTGTGACCAGACCCACGTCCTTGCAAATCAGTATGACCTTCTTCAGTCAGGACGAAGATATCGATCGGTTAAATGCAGAGAAGTGTCAGATTTAAACAAGTTTTATTCCCCTGTCCATTGATTTCTTGAACCGAGAAGATGTTTAATTGAAATCCAAATTCTCTATATGAATGTATGTCATATGTGAGAAAATGGGTAATGTGGCTAAATTATTGTTTATTTGCTGTGAATGTGTGTGACCACAAATTAATTTCTCAAATTGAGATAATAAAGTTTCACACACACACACACACACACACACACACACACACACACACACAAGCGCGCGCCACAAGCACACACACACACACACACACACACACACACGCACGCACGCACGCAAGCACGCACGCACGCACGCACGCACGCACACACACGCACGCCGCACGCACGCACGCACGCACGCACGCACGCACGCACGCACGCACGCACGCACCGACACACACACACACACCACACACACACAACAACACACACCACACACACCACACACACCATACCATCCCCACAACCACGCGCGCGCGCATATCCGTGACACGTACTGGGCTATGTGCTTGAGGTTTTTCTTCGTGACCAGTTTATTGGGTCCGTACATCTTTTGGTATTCACACTCACACACGATTTGACACTTGCTCTTTGTGTACGGAGAGAAAGAAATTTATGCCAGTACTCTATAGTCGCACTTGAATGCATTTTTTTTTTTTCAATTTGATTATTGCATTATATCAATGACATGAGAGAGAAG
>JADBJO010019001.1:0-34184 GCA_016801955.1 Conus betulinus
CCACACCCCGCACCACGCCACCCCACCACGCACCGACGAACTTACAAAGTCCTTGGGACAAGGGAAAAAAACCAACGCAGCTCAGTGAGACCTCGTGGAGCACGTGATCTCGTGGTTGCGCATCTGACTCCCAACCAGTCGCTATAAAAACTGTACCTGAGGACCGCCGACTCTTCTTGCGACACCAGGGTTCGGCAAGTTGTTTTGTTTCAAGTTTTGCATCTGTTCGGGGTTTTGGCGGGGTAAGTCAGTACATGTATCACTACATTTATTTTGTTTATTTTCATCTTTACAAGTGAAGTGGTTCCTGTCCCCCTTTTTTTCTGGCGCCCGGATTGACATTGCACCCATGCCCTATTCCGATCCCCCCACTTTCCCCGCCCCCCTCGCTCTAGGCCCCCCCCCCACCCCCCCCTCCCCCCTCCTCCGTCCCGCAGGCCACATCGCCTGCCCCTGCCCGCGCCAAGCACCCACAGGGAGCCGTCATGCCAATTGCAAGAGGCAATCCACCCCGTCGGAGAACATTGTAACTTGCTTTCCGAGTCACTTTTGGGTTGGTTTTCAGTGGCAGCCTTGTTCTGATCCACTCCGACCCACCTACTACGTCACAGTAAAGTTTTTTCTGCAACGGGTGGAGTGTTGTTTTGTGTGTTTGGTTTGGGTGGGGGGGGGGGGGGGGGGGGGGGGTGGGGGGGGTGGTGGGTGATGGGGTGTAGCATTTCATGCAGTTGCCCTTTGGCGGATGTTAAAAAAAGTTACCATCGTTGACTGGAAAACTGGCTGACCCGGAACTGCTGTTTGTCGATGTAGCCCCCCTGACTTTTACATAACCGTTGTCCCTTAGCACATGCTACTCCATAGCCCCCTTCTCCCTCACGCGTTAGCCAGCCCCCCCGCCCCCCCCCCCCCAAACACCCTCACCCCCCGCCAGCCCCTAGTCCGTCGGTACTATATGCTTACATTCCCTCAAGACGTGAAATGAATATATCTTGAAAAAGATGACATTGTAGTCGTTGACTTGTTAAAGCGTGTTTCCACCGTCAGTACTTCCTCCTTCGACCAAACGCCCAGATTTGATTTTATACATGAATTATATGATTGAAGCACGTTTGGAAGGGGGTGGGGGGGGGGGGGTACGAAAGAACTGCTTTAACTTTCGGACCCCTACCACTCCCTCCTCCCCCCCCCCCCCCCCCCTCCTTCTTTTCCAACCACCGTATTGTACTCTTTTGTTGGGTGTGTGGGTGTGTGTGTGGTAAAATTAAACTCCGTGTTTTTTCAGTTTTCCTTAATCCATACCAAAAAAGCTCCGACGTTGGGATGTCCCCTCCTCCCTATTAGGCGCGAAACATCTCGTGTTTTGGAGTTCCGTAATGGGCACGACCAACACTGTGGATGTGCACTCCTGGTATACAGCTTCTTCCCGTCCAATACATCATTGTCTCTTACAGAGGGTAGATGTGGGCTGGCCTCATCTTTGTCCTCCGTCTCTTGTCTGTCCTTTCGCTCTCTTTTCTTTCCCCTCTCATTCTTCTCTTCTCCCCCCCCCCCCCCCCTCTCTCTTTTCTTCACACAAAGAGACACCGCAGACCCATCACAGACACAGAGATACCACATCATTGAGGCCACATAGTCTGATACTAGTTGCTATTCCAACTTGGGTATTCCTTTTCCTGTGTTTTTGTACGACGAATATTTTCCAATGTAAAGAGTTTCCTCCCTCATCCGAGCGAGGAGAGAGGGGTGGGGGGGCAGACAGACAGAGAGAAACTAAATAGGGCAATTGAACAAGAGCCGAGAGCTGCACCCGCAATCTCGCCATTTGAAGACACTTCCTCCGTCCATCCAGAGGGGAGGGGGGGGTATTTTCCGCATTGAAAGAATATATTTCTCCTTCAATCCAAGATAGAGAGAGAAGAAGAAGGGGGGGGGGTGGGGGGGAGAGATGAGTCGAATGGACGAAGCGATGTTTACAACAGTAAATCCTTTTCCTAACCGGAACGACCCCCCCTCTTCCAGAAGGGGAAAGGGGGGAGGGAGGAGGAGGGATGCCAGAGCGACTTAGAGGGCCATGACTGGGAATCTTTTGCTCAATTTGAAAGACACTTCCGCCACATTACATGAAGTGGTCCCCCCTGTGCTGTTCACCGATCTCCTTGTGACATGGCGGTTTATAGTGGTCCCTCATCAGCAGTCTGCCACCTGACTGGTCTTGCTGTTCTACTGATCTCGTGACAAGGGGGTTATAGTCTTGGTCGATCACGAGGTGCGCGGGGCTTTGCCGAGCATGACTGGTCTTGCGTGTCTATCGCTGGGGATCTGTTGTGACCAGGGCGGTTTGATCGTCTTCCATGCGAGCAGGGTTCTGTTTCAATATGAACTAGTGGGACCGAACAAGAACACGTTTCACACGGTAGTAGTAAGCACAAATGAGATTGATGAACATCCCACGTATCCTTCTTGACTGACCGAAGTGTTTGAATTTCCAGCTACAACATGTTTCCCCACAGTATTCAGGGATAGGGGTTTTAGGATCTGATCTTTCAAAATATTTTTCGGTTCATAGAGGTATATTTCTACTATTGCAGTTTATTTTTATTTTCAACCACTAATCCTCGTCATCCATCACCACGTTCGACGTCTTTTTGTTGTTGTTGATAGTGGTTCAATATGGCATCGGGTTGGGCCACACACACACACCACACACACACACTTCACAACTGGCACCCTCTGGCACAACATGGGTTTGGGTTTGCATCCACCCCATTGCACATACACATACGCATGTGCATACATTCAATGGACACAGACAATGATAATATTGCGTTAGACAATGGGTGGGTAGGTGCTCAAGGTTTTTAACCAGCGAGTTCGGCTTAATGCTCAGGTCAGAGCGCTAAACTGCTAAGTCATATCCGTGAGAACTCGTTTTTGTTTAAAATCCTCACATCTTATTCATCTGTCAGTCGTCAACCCTTTCAAGCTGTGGTCTCAAAACGACAAAGCAGAAGTGGTTGGCTTGTTAACGAATTATAGGACTAATCCGCACGCAATGACGCACCTTGAATGGAACTGAAACATCTCTCAATTATATTTAATAAATTTAGGTCAGAGGATGTCTGATGTCAGAAACCTTTAGGATCTTCGCGGATGTTAAAAGCTTATTGTAGCATTCTTTGGTGATACAAGAAGATGTAAATAATCAAGCAAAACTGACAGGTTAAGTGGTCCAGTGGACAAGCAACCAGAAAATAAAGTTCTCGGTGGTGAAAATTGTGGAAATCAGATATAGGCCCTCTTCGTGGCAACAAATAATCCCAGTTACAAATCTTAGATGTTGCCTAATTTTTGTGAAATTAGCCTACAAACATACAACATGTGGTTAGATATTTTTAGGGCGTCCACGGCTCCAGGCACAGAAATCCAACTTTTGATAGAAAAAAAAAATTACACTTATTTTCAATCAATTAAAAAAGTGGGTTTGCAAATATCGGCAAGGGATGTTCAGTTCCAAAGGCAAATATGCCATATAGTACAACTTTGTAAACATCCCTAGCTAAAAATCGTCCTTGAACTCTATCCTAAAGAAGCACGCACAGGTCCAGGGAAAAATGTGGGAAGGCGGACGATGCCAAACAAACCCACTGGCTCTGCTGCCGATAACTTGAGTTACGAGAGCGATTAAAACCATGGAAATTGCCCAGCTTTGAATAATCAAGAGTAGAGATGATTATGGTCTCTAACTTGATCAGTTTGCGAACTTGTTGTAATGGTTGTATGGAAAGATCTGACAATCGTGTTCAATTTAATTTCAGCATAGGAAAATTGGAGAAATAGTCTAGAAACCTTTCCTCAAAAACTAGCCTTGTGGGCACACTTTAGATCCATACTCACGGTAGGGTTAGGCAGCTTTTAAACACATTACTAAACGTCTTTACCGTCGAGTATAGGAGCTCTAATTTAAAACAAAAAGAGACAAAGCAAGGAATTAATTTACCCTACAGACAACGAGCATCCATGGGAAGTACTAATATGTTTGTATGCTGGTCGGCACCTATAAATAGTTCAATGACAACTATAAAGACAGGACTTCTGCAGTGAAGGCCAAAAGGCTCAACAGTGCTGTTGCCTGTGTCATAAAAATATACAAAAACTTACGACTGGAGGGGGGGATGGGACTGGGACATTAGGACCCCTATCACTGTCTTTGCCACCATGTAAGCTTACTAGGCCTAGGCCTAACGCATGTCAAAGCCGATGCTGAACAACGCGCGACGTGTTAAGGTGCGCAGGCGGTGCTACATTAGAATGCCATCATTTTCCCCCGGTTTCAACTTCTGGCAGTGGAGGTAGCCAGTCTCAGGACAGGAAAACGACGAAGGCTCTGAAGGGATAGTTTTTCATGTGGACAAAGCAGTAGACTTGTGGCTCCCCCCCCATCCCTCGCTTGACAAATTCAAAACTTGGCCTCAGTTGTCACACGAACTTCGAAGGGCAGTGGACTGAAAAACTTCTGCTGCCCCAAGCAGGCTGATACTCATGCCGACACTGCCATATAGAAAGGGCTAGGATTAATCCCATCATACCAACAAAGGGAGTGGAGTTTAGTTTGTATCGACCGTTTTTTAATCCGCGCCATTAAGGCAGCCGATACTCCAACTTCGGGTAAGGTGCATGCTGGGTTTAACGTGTTCATCCATACCAAACGGCCAAACTGGCCTTCCGTCCGAAAGTTGGTGATGGGATTTACGTATGTGCAAGATGTTATGTGCGTGCGTTCACACACACGGAACCTGGTGTATAGCCCTCGAGGATTATGGGGAAGTTAGAACCAATGTAAATCTGAGGGAAGGGAGTTTACCCCCACCCCCCCCCCCCACCCCCCCCCCCCCCCCCCCCCCCCCCCCCCCCCCCCCCCCCGGTTAACTCCGAGGGACCTTACCCCCACCACCCCCCACCCCCCCCCCCCCCCCACCCCCCCCCCCCCCCCCCCCCCCCCCCCCCCCCCCCCATACCGAAACGGCCCGGCGAAGATTCGAACCCGCAACCCAAAGATATGAGTTCTGGCGCACTACACATGAGCTATTCTGGCCACCAGTGACTGAAAACGAAATGCTGGTAGGGTTTGATGGGTTTGTTTTTATATCATATTGAAGGGTTGAGAGAGAGCGAGAGAGAGAGAGTTACTTTGACTTTAGATGCTTCCCGCGGCCTTCCGCGCCAATGAGGCAGTCAAGGCCCGCTCCACTGTGCATGGCCCTCCGCCATTTGCTAGTGTCACTCCCTCCTCCCCTCTGTCAATGAGTCAGAGAGGTCTCTCTCACGGTCTGTCTGTCACAGCTCATCCTGGGTCGTCCTCTTTTTCTCTGGCCTGCTGGGGTCCATTTAATGGCCTGTTTGCAGGTCTTGTTTAGAGGGTATCTTAAGACCCACCCAGCCAGTGGAGGCGCCGTCTGCAGATGATGGCTGACACGGAGAGCTGTTTTAGACCTCTCCCTGACTCTTCATTTGGTACAAAGTCTGACCATTTGATGCCCAAGATCTTACGTAGGCACTTGTATCAAAAGCATCGAGTTTCTTCTCCTGGGTGGTCTTCAGTTGCCAGGTTTCACATCCATATAACATACATTGAAATCACACTGGAGTTATAAACTTCAGTTTGATTCAAGGGAAAATTTCTTTGCTGTTTCCATATTTTGTTCACGCTGATTGAATGCTGATGTTACTTTTCCAATACAACAACTTAGTTCATGGTCTCAAAGTCTTGGCGTTTGTTGATAGAGCTGCTTAGGTACGTAAAGTTCTCTACTAACTTCCATTGGTTTGGTCGATGAGAAGGTCCTTTTTTTTTTTAGTCTTCTTGGCACTGATGAGAGGCCAATGTTGCTTGCAAACTTGCTGGTATGTGTCTAAAAGCACAGGTCTGCAGATCTTGAGTGGTGCTTGCAAGAGAGAGAGAGAGTGAGAGAGAGAGAGAGAGAAGGAGAGAGAGAAGAGAGAGAGAAATATACAGTATTAAGTTGAAAGCATCGTAAACCTCATGTGTGTGTATTTTCATTAAAAATTTTGCATCGTTTTATTTTTCAACTTTATAATGTCCTTTGTTTTTTTTTATCTGGTCAGTAATGATATATACAGCAGACGACAATGCTGCTTCTATAAATCTCCAGGAACTGATAGGTCACAGTGCATGCAGACTGCACGACATAACTAGAATTTTGAAGTAGAATGCTTGTATAATCCATGTAAGCGTTTTCAGCCCACAATAAATTTGAACCAGCCATTTAATGTCAAACTGGTAATTGATTAAAGAAACAATTCCCAACCAATTATTTACCTTGTTTGGGGATCACAATAATCACCAGTGAAATCACAGGCTTCGTTACCATTACCTTACCAGTCAGTTGACACACATTTCAGGCCTTTGCAACTCACCCATGGACCCAATCTTTGCACCAAGCGTCCAAGAGCCCCAAATAATCCCATTCCTTTGTTTTAATCTGTCTGCTTCAAACCATAAAACTTATACCTTGATGACCACATTTGAAAGAAAATGAGGAGAATCATCTTTCAGACAACAAAACTCTCAAAACAGTCCAATTTTGCCAGTTTTATGAATACTCGAACCATGAAAGCAAAACACTGGTGAATTTAAATTAAAATGTGGTTTGTGCAGCCTGTACAGAACATTTTTCTGACCTCCTTTGAAGAAATAATGCCCACATGAAAAACTACAATCAGTTTCCAGCTCAACTGAAATACAGTCAGCATGGCGCCAATCCCCACTTAGGGTTTGCAGAAGTCATGTGGGTTTTTCTGCCCCGACCCGCTCCTACCCAGAGTTGAGTTTGCTGGCGGGCCTCAGTTGGGAAGACTGGGACCACCAGTCGAGTTTCATCCACTTAATGGATGCGTTTCTGAGAGTGTTGCTCAAATTTCCTGACCAACACACTGCAGGTGTCTGTATCTCTCGGCCTGGTTGACGCCGGGAATATATTATGAAAGGAAGCGTAGAGTACAGCCCTGTCATGTAGTCTCAGACCGAAATGGAAATCCGTAGCATCATCATAATCATCCTCATTCTCATCGATCAGCATAAAAAAAAAAAGTCTCAAATTTCTGTGGCCCTTCATTCCCTGCTCTCATGGTGACCTCAGTTTCGATGTCCTCTCCACGTCTGTGGCCTTGGTTTGGTTCCGTCGGGGTCACCGGTATCGGCGAGTCCATGGGGGCTGTCGTTGGACGGACGTGTGGTGGCGCCCTCCGGAGGGAGAGCTCACTCACGCCGGCTCCGCGACTAAGCAATTATTGTCGTCAGTAGGGGGGCTTAGTAGGTGGTGTCCTGCGTATGTTAGATCAGAACAGGCGCCACTGAACACCACTGAAGTGACTCGGCAGCAGTGCAGTGTCTCCCTCCGGTGGGTTGCCTCTTGACGACTTGACATTGACTGCTGCCTGTGGATTGCCGGTGCCGGGGGCTGCGGGCGGGGCCGACCGGGCCGTGGCTGTGGACAGGGTGTCGGAATGAGCGGTGGGGGTGCACTGCTCTGAGGTGGCGCAGAGGTTGGGACAAGCAAAAAAGTCCCCTCCAGCCCCTTGGAGACAATGGTTTTTGTGACAGGGACAGAACATAATCTTTTTTTTCCCCACATGGGACATTTATTGACCAGTAATGTTTATGAACAAAGAACAGATTTAGGGTCTTATAGCATTAATTGTAATGTGAAATAATTATCTTGCTGAAAACAGCTTAAGTCTGCATGAGGTGTTCTATGTTGGACAGCAATATATGCATATTCAGGCCAGTCAAAAGAGTGCAGGAGTTGTTCATGGTAGAAAAAAGTAAAAAAAAAAAAAAAAAAAAAAAAAAGGGGACAGTGTGGTAGAGGATGTGGTGGAAAGGGTTGAGAGTTGGGAGAGAAATTAGGTGAGGAGAGGAGGAAGGGGGAGACAGCAGAGAATGCGGTCAGTACATGCACATACACACACACACACACACACACACACACACACACACACACACACACACACACACACACACACATTAATATTATAAAACATATCCTGAAAATAATACATAAATTGACAGTTTTCAGAGACATAATACATGTTACTTTGAAACTATATATAATTATAGATGTGTGGAGGCAAGTTGGTTTGTAATGGAGTCAGATGCACAGACACATGGGAAGGAGTGAGAGGGAAGAAGAGAGGAGAGACTGAATTATCATGAAGATTGGCGACAGAAAGGGACGTAGAAACTGGTGTTTGAAAGAAGGGGGGAGGGGAGGCGGGTCAGAAGGAGGGGAATAATGAGGGTTGGCTGGTTATGGATGTCAACTCGTCGCAGAAGTGTTCTTCCAGCTTTCAGTTTGTTGTTGCTATCAGAGCCCTCTGGTACAATGACTACAGTATATATCACGACTTGAATACTGTACACACTCTGACAACTGGCCTTTATTTCTCTCTCAAAACTGAAACAGAAGAAAAATGAAGAAAGAAGACCAAAGTAAATAAAACCAAAACTGAAAAAAAAACCCAAAAACCCAAGACTGTGCACTTCTGGAGCTGATAAAACGTAAACATACACATATATCTAGAGAAGGTAGAATTCAAAAGGGCTTTCTGAACACACCCTCCATCTTTATCCTCTTTTGACCGATATATTCACACACATCCTGTGTTGGCGCTTGCTCAGGTTACCCAGAGAAATTGAACATGTTAAAGATTCTTGGCACTCCTCCTCCTTCCCAGCCCCTTTCCTAACCTCCCCACTCCTGTTCCCACAAAGTAGAAACCCAGTTTTATTTTCCAGAGGAGGAGGGGGGGGGGGGGGGGGGGAGAGACACTTCACCCCCACCCCGCCATGCCCCTGTGTGGTAACTTTGAAGATGGCTTGTCACCACTTTCTCATGGCATCCCTCTGTCCCTCACTCTGCCCTTGCATGGCCCCCCTCCCCCACCCTGACCTGTCGGTCCAACCATTTCCTCCATCACCATGAAAACAAAACATTGACGCAAGGGCCTCTTAAAATAGCTTGCCTCATGCTCCTCAATCTAATGCCTTTCCCCTTCCTCTTTCCCTCTCTCACTCTCCCCCTCCTCCTCCCTCTATCACTCTTCTCTCTCTCTGTCTCTGTCTCTGTCTGTCTCTGTCTGTCTGTCTGTCTGTCTGTCTGTCTGTCTGTCTGTCTGTCTCTCTCTCTCTCTCTCTCTCTCTCTCTCTCTCTCTCTCTCTCTCAGAAAAGTGTTATTTTATGGATCCCATCAATGGAATAATTCTGAAATGAAATAAGGCAGTGTGGGAATGAGGTGGTGTGATGAAGGCTGTGGTGTCTGACATGTTCACTCTGTGGTGTGATGAAGGCTGTGGTGTCTGTCATGTTCACTCTGTGGTGTGTGATGAAGGATGTGGTGTCTGTCATGTTCACTCTGTGGTGTGATGAAGGATGTGGTGTCTGTCATGTTCACTCTGTGGTGTGATGAAGGATGTGGTGTCTGTCATGTTCACTCTGTGGTGTGATGAAGGATGTGGTGTCTGTCATGTTCACTCTGTTGTGTGATGAAGGATGTGGTGTCTGTCATGTTCACTCTGTCTGTGGTGTGATGAAGGATGTGGTGTCTGTCATGTTCACTCTGTCTGTGGTGTGATGAAGGATGTGGTGTCTGTCATGTTCACTCTGTCTGTGGTGTGATGAAGGATGTTGTGTCCTCTGTCATGTTTACTCTGTCTGTGGTGTGATGAAGGATATGGTGTCTGTCATGTTCACTCTGTGGTGTGATGAAGGATGTGGTGTCTGTCATGTTCACTCTGTGGTGTGATGAAGGATGTGTGTGTCTGTCATGCTCACTGTGTGGTGTGATGAAAAAATGTGTGGTGTCTGTCATGTTCACTCTGTCTGTGGTGTGATGAAGGATGTGGTGTCTGACATGTTCACTCTGTGTGGTTGTGATGTGAAGAATGTGGTGTCTGTCATGTTCACTCTGTCTGTGGTGTGATGAAGGATGTGGTGTCTGACATGTTCACTCTGTGGTGTGATGAAGGATGTTGGGTGTCTGACATGTTTCACTCTGTCTGTGGTGTGATGAAGGATGTGGTGTCTGACATGTTCACTCTGTGGTGTGATGAAGATGTGGTGTCCTGACATGTTCACTCTGTGGTGTGATGAAGGTGTGGTGTCTGTCATGTTCACTCTGTCTGTGGTGTGATGAAGGATGTGGTGTCTGTCATGTTCACTCTGTCTGTGGTGTGATGAAGGATGTGGTGTCCTGACAAAGTGACATGTTTCACTCTGTGGTGTGATGAAGGATGTGGTGTCTATGTCATGTTCACTCTGTGGTCTGATGAAGGTTGTGGTGTCTGTCCATATTCACCCTGTGGTGTGATGAAGGCTGTGGTGTCTGTCATGTTCACTCTCTGTCTGTGGTCAGATCATAGGAGTATCATCTTAGGTAGCTCAATGGTTTGAATGAAATTCAGGCTGATGACTCAATTTTCAGTGAGGGTCTATTTGAATAGTTTTGAGTCTGACACACCTCACACCTTTCATGCATTGAAGATCACTTAATGCACATGTATACACAAAGACATGCATGCAGTGTAGGTGCAAGCATACACAATTGCACACATATTCATATATGCATGCGCACGCGCTCACACACACACACACACACACACACACACACACACACACACAACACACACACACACACACACACACACACACGCTGCAGACATGTAGACATTTATTTGCAAGTGAAGGAAAATTTTAGCACATTCCATTCCCATTAATTTATCATCTGCATGCTGTGATGTCCTGGACTTGTGTCATGGAGGTTAGGAAAAAAAAAAACTCCTCTGCTTTTAGACATGTAAGCAGGCAGGAAGAATTGAAAGAGGAAGCAACACTTTAATAGACCTCCTTTACTGAACTGCTTTAATCTATGCATACATATAAGTGCATCAGAATTTGACACCCATCAGAGATTCCCAGACAGAAAATTCTCTGGATTTAAAGGATGACAGAAAAACTTGATGGAAAATCACTGTGGTTCAGTTCATGTTGATGACAGATAATGTGTCAATCTCCTAACCCCTACCCAACCCTGCACATACTTTAGAAATTCATCCTGCTCATAAGCCAGATTCATTGCTGCTCAAGTAAGACTGAATAGGGTGGGGGTTTTAAGAAAAACTAATAACATCACAAGGATTTGTGGATATGACAAATCTGAAGTGGAATGTTACATGAAATATGGACATTCTAAGACAACTGTTAAATAACAACAGAATAGTTCGCATGCGCGCACACACACACCACACACACACACACACACACACACACACCCACACACACATGCACACACAGAGGCACAGGCACACACAACGCATGCACATTCATATATGCACGCTCTCTCTCTCTCTCTCTCTCTCTCACACACACCACACACACACACACACACACACACACACGTACGCGCACACACACACACACACACACACACACACACCGTACGCGCACACAATGATATGGCTTTTTTTTCCCTAGTGAATAGACGTTAAACTAACTAACTATGCACACAAAGTAGGTACATGAATTAGTAGATAAGTGGATGAATAAAACACTAAATGACTAAACACATGAGCATGAAAAAAGAAACACAAAGAAAAATCTGATCAGTTGATAGACAGATTAATAAATGTAAATGAACAAATCAGTGGATAAATGACTGATGACAGATCAGCAGAATAAACATTACAATAAGGTGTTGTGGTACAGGGCTAAAGGGATCATCATAGAAATTTTGAAAAACACAGACTGTTGTACCATCTCCTGAAAATGGGGACACACATGTACGAGCATGTGCACGCACACGCACCGCAAATGTGTTGAGAAGATGGGAATGATGAGTTGATATTCAATCTTTTTGCTTTCCAAATTTCAAATTCACTCCACCCTCCGTATCCCACCACCACCAACCACCACCCCCACTGCATCCCACCTCCCTGATGATGTGGTGCACATCTGTGCTATGTTGGAGTGAGTGTTTTTAGTAGCCAGTTAGATATCATAATCTGGAGCAACAACCTATTTAGCTGTTTTCCTCAGTC
Source organism: Conus betulinus (assembly GCA_016801955.1). NCBI lineage: Eukaryota > Metazoa > Mollusca > Gastropoda > Neogastropoda > Conidae > Conus > Conus betulinus. The sequence goes on from JADBJO010019001.1 coordinate 12,113, forward strand.
TGTAGCGTTTGTCATTCTTTCAGAAGAAATATAAACTTTCAAGTTTTACTGATAGCTCTCACTGTGCTGTGTAAAGTTTTAGGAGTTTTATGTATAACTCTCACTGTGCTGTGTCCAGTTTTAGGAGTTTTATTTATAACTCTCACTGTGCTGTTACCAGTGTTAGGAGGAGTTTTACTGATGGCTCTCACTGTGCTGTGTCCAGTTTTAGGAGTTTTATGTATAACTCTCACTGTGCTGTTCCAGTTTTAGGAGAGTTTATTTATAGCTCTCACTGTGCTGTGTCCAGTTTTTAGGAGTTTTATTTATAGCTCTCACTGTGCTGTGTCCAGTTTTAGGAGTTTTTATTTATAGCTCTCACTGTGCTGTGTCAGTTTTAGGAGTTTTATTTATAGCTCTCACTGTGCTGTGTCCAGTTTTAGGAGCTTTACTGATGGCTCTCACTGTGCTGTGTCCAGTTTTAGGAGTTTTATTTATAGCTCTCACTGTGCTGTGTAAAGTTTTTGGGAGTTTTATTTATAGCTCTCACTGTGCTGTGTAAAGTTTTTGGGAGTTTTTGTATAACTCTCACTGTACTGTGTCCAGTTTTTTAGGAGTTTTGTTGATAGCTCTCACTGTGCTGTTACCAGTTTTAGGAGTTTTACTGATAGCTCTCACTGTGCTGTTACCAGTTTTAGGAGTTTTACTGATAGCTCTCACTGTGCTGTTACCAGTGTTAGGAGTTTTATTTATAGCTCTCACTGTGCTGTTACCAGTGTTAGGAGTTTTATTTATAGCTTTTACTGTGCTGCTACCAGTTTTAGGAGTTACACTGATAGCTCTCACAGTGCTGTTACCAGTTTTTTAGGAGTTTCATTATAGCTCTCACTGTGCTGTAACCAGTTTTGAGGCCTGTTAGTCTACAATCTGAGCCAGAACACCCACTACTAATGGCCACAGAAATTATTTTTTTATGCAGCAGGAAAAGCATAACAGTGTACATGTCATGAGAGTTACTAGTGATATAATGCACAAATATATTTATAATCAATTTTCGTGAATTTTATTGATCGTCGGCTTCACATTCTTAACGTGAACGGTGTACCACCCACCAACTTTGCTTTCCAAGCGGCACTGCCCAGCGCTTGAACCCATGTGCTGAAACCTTGAAGCGTCATCAGTCGGTAAGTTTCTCTGTTTTTCCGCCCTGTAAACTCTCTCGCTGTCGTTTTCTTTTTTGCTCAGCTTTCTCTTTGACCCTGAAAATTAAGTACAAACAACTGAATATTGATTTATTGGTATGTTCTATAGTTCTTGATGAAACGCTGTGATCGGCACTCAGGGGAAAAAAGTTCATCTGCTCTTGTACACTTTGATGACCACTGCTGCTGCTGAAAAGGAGAAGAAGTAGAAAAAGAAGTAGACTAGAAGTGAAAGCAAAAGCATGCTGTATACGACATGATGACTTTGGTCGGCATGCGTTTTTCTCCCAATTTATATCATTTTTTCGTATCAAACAGGCTGTATTATCAGTAGATATGGTGTCAACACATCATGCAACAGTTCACTTCCTTTGTCATGTCATTGAGAATATGGTTAAACGAAAACTGTCAAATGTTGATAAAATGGAATAATATAGTTTCCTTTTCCATGTCAATAGCAATACTGTTGATCATACTTATGATGATAATTTTTGTTTTCATTACCATTTGATAATAACATTATTTTGTCATTGTCCATAACATAGTTTCCTTCGAACATTACCAGTAGAATATAATTCTATGAAAGGCAAGGGATGAACGGAAATGATTTCATTGTATGTGCCCTGCACAATCCCAGACTTAGAAAACAGGCAGGCAGTTGGTATCCATGTCTTTGAAATGTTACTTTTGTGTGGGCTACATTGACACTTACTTTTGTTGGTGTTGTGTTTTTTACAGATTGAAAGCACAGCAACAGCTGTCCTTGAAGGGCCACACTATCCAAAAGAGTATGAATGAAAATGTCTCTTTGTGTTTACATAATGTCCACACACACACACACACACACACACACACACACACACACACACACACACACACACACACACACACACATGCGCGCAGAGAGAGAGAGATGGGGATAGGGTCGGAGAGAGAAAGAGTGAGAGATGTGTGTGTGTGTGTGTGTGTGTGTGTGTGTGTGTGAAGAGCATGTATATATTTTTTTGTTCATCCCTATTCTTGTTTACATTAGAATGTAATGTTGAAAAATTGTATGTGTATATTATATACTTATTAGTTGATGTACAGTATACTTATTTGTTTATACATCCACTACTTATTCACTTTTTTTTTTTCAGTTCGTAACTATTTTTGCATTAGATTTTAAAATGAATCAAGAACGAATTGTAAAATCCCTATTGTTGTTTACATAAGAATGTAGTGTAGAACAGTTTTTATTTGTATGTCATTTACTAATTAGTTTATGTATGGTTTATTTATTTGTTTATGCATCCATTTATTTACTTCTTCATTTGTATGAAATCTTAAGTGATACAGAGGGATGCGTATGCAAAACATGTACTTAAAAAAAAAAATCCCTGTTCTTGTTGTTTACATAAAAACATAATGTTGAACAATTGTATGTGTAAATTATTTACTTATTAGTTTATTTACAGTTTACATATTTGTTTATGCATCTATTAATTTACTTGTTCATTTACATGAGATCTTAGATGATTCTGAGAGATCTGTGTTGCAAAACAGTGGATTTTTTTAATCCCTAGTCTGGTTGTTTACATATGAACACAATGTTAAAAAATTCTATGTGTATTATAATTACTTTTTAGTTCGTTTGCAATGTATTTATCTGTGTGTGTATCCATTAATTTACTTGCTCATTTTTCTTGCAGTCAGTCATTAATTTTTGCAGAATATGTAAAATGATTCAGAACGTGCGTGAATAATATATATATATATATTTTTTCAAATCTATTGTGGTTTGTTTACATAAGAATTCCTGCTGAAAGTTTTTTTTGTGTTCATTATCTACTTATTAGTTTGTTTACAGTTAAGTTATTTGTTTATGTGTCCATTAATTTACTTATTCATTTTCATTCGGTCAGTAAAATTTATTTTTTTTCAGAAAATCTCACATGATTCAGTAAGATAGAAAAGTATATAATAAATATTTAGGGAGATGACTTTTGCAAGTTGTTTAACAATTATATGCATAGATATCCTAAGTTGTTAAACAATTATATGCATAGATATCCACACTAATGCTGTTTGTGTTCCCCATTCAGGATAATGTGGAGTTGTGTGTCCATTAATTTACTTATTCTTTTTCGTTCAGTCAGTTTATTGTTTTCTCAGAAAATCTCCCTTGGTTCAGGAAGATAGAAAAAATAATAATGAAGATTTAGGAATGTGATTTTTTGCCTTTTGTGGAACAATCATATGCATATATATCCACACCTATGGTGTTTGTGTTCCCCATTCAGTGTAATTTGGAGTTGTGTGCTTGTAATTGTTCAGTTTGAGAGCAGAATTACTTTTTCCTGATTTTTTCCCCATAAATGTAGTTGTTTTAGTATTGGTCATTTTGAAAACAGTGACTTAGAAAGATGGTAATGTGGTTTGTTGTAGGTCGTGGAGCAGAACTGTGACTCAGACAGATGGTAATTTGGTTTGTTGCAGGGGGTGCAGAACTGTGACTCAGACAGATGGTAATTTGGTTTGTGGTAGGTCAGGGTGCAGAACTGTGACTCGGACAGATGTAATTTGGTTTGTTGTAAGTCAGGGAGCAGAACAGTTACTCAGACAGATGGTAATTTGGTTTGTTGTAAGTCAGGGAGCAGAACAGTTACTCAGACAGATGGTAATTTGGTTTGTTGTAGGTCAGGGAGCATGGTAATGTGGTTTAGTTGTAGGTCAGGGAGCATGGTAATGTGGTTTGTTGTAGGTCATGGAGCATGGTAATGTGGTTTGTTGTAGGTCATGGAGCATGGTAATGTGGTTTGTTGTAGGTCATGGAGCATGGTAATGTGGTTTGTTGTAGGTTATGGAGCATGGTAATGTGGTTTGTTGTAGGTCATGGAGCATGGTAATGTGGTTTGTTGTAGGTCGTGGAGCAGTGCGCTGTCTGTGGCAGAGGTGTCGGTTCTGGCGAGAAGACAGTAGTCCCATAGCAACAAGGCAGAGATGCTATCAACCATACTAGTGCATAGAGAGGGGACTGCATCTACAGTACAGAAGGTCAGAGAGTGCATGAGCATGTCGTCATGTGTACACCAACAGCACAACATCAGCAGTTTTCTAAAGAAAAAGCAAGCAGGGAGTTTTGCCAGGAATTAAGATCAAAGAACGATGCATTTTGATTTCAGAAAATGCTGCTTATTGTGGTGAGGAAGCAGAAGCAATGGACGATGGACAGACTGTATGGCCAGTTAGGACACTGTGCTGTCAGAAGTCCTTGATGAAAAGCTGCTTGGAGCGTGCTGATGGATGGCTGAAAAAGTGAAAGGTGGACTAGAGTGTGTCCCAGACCTTCCAACAGCTGATGCTGTGCACCACCAGACAAGGAGTTACACACTTCCCAACTAAGAGGAATATTCCCCAAGCATTTTGCTGTTGAACATGAGCCCCAGGAGTGAAGTGCGGAAGGCCTAAAGATGAAGACAGAGTTGAGGCTGTCAGACAGATGGCCACTTTTCTTCAGGATAATGACTCGGAGCAGACCACCATCAAGGACTTGATCAGTATGACGGATAAGATTACAGTCAGAAATGCCGTTTTATACGGTTTTTCCATAATCAACTTTGCAGCTTTCCATCATTGCTTCAATCTGCCAGTCTCATTATCAGCCCAGCAAAGCAGCACTTGCTGGTGAACTCTGGAAGACCGTCGGAGGAACTCTGAACCAGACCTCAGGTGGTGTTGCGCCTTCCTTGGCCATGTGGAACTGTATTTCAAGACATCATCAAAACATATGTCTGCATCATCAAAAGCAAGTGTTCGAATGCAGTTGTCATATTTGATAGATACATGTCAGGACCAAACACCAAGGACATCACCCATCTCAGGCAAGGGAAAGGGATGAGAGGGCTGGCTGTACACTTTGCATTAGATATGATGTTCCAGCCCTCCAAAGAATGCATTAGGTATGATGTTTCAGTCCTCCAATGAACAGTTTCTTTGCAATGTTGAAAACCAGCAGTGCTTCATTCATGCCCTTGAGTCAGTTCTGGAATCATTCTGCACTGTAACACATGCCAGAAGTGATGCAGATGTTACGATAGTCCAGACTGTCACAGTGCATGTACAACATGAGGTGACCGCTGTCATTGGAGGACACTAACATTCTGGTTTTTGTTGATACATCATGCGAGTTGCATCTGCTCATGACATTTTTCTTTTATTCAGACAAGCATGAAGGAAAAACTAGGTGCTGGAATAACAAGCTCTTGATCCATGACATTGGAGAAATTGGCATGTGCTGCTTTCTCTCCACACCCTTGACAGGATGTGACACTACCTCCAGACCCTTTGGAATTGGGAAAGGAACAACATTGCAAAAGATGCTGAAGAATGACAAACTCAGAAGATTGGCTGGCATATTCCTCCAACAAAGAACCCAGGAAGAAATTTCAGAATAGGTGAGAAAGCACTGGTGCTTCTGTAAAATGGTTGTTCTGGAGAGACTCTTCAACTGTTTGCGACACCAGCTGTTTGTGCATGCAAGTTGTCACTGGAAATACATGCAGTCAGGTCCATTCACTGCCACCAACTTCAGCTGCTGCCCGATTTCACAGCCAAAGAGTGTACCCCCAGGTTCAGCAATGGATGGGGATTTGACACCATGCAGCCCTTTGAATGGGGTTGGAATATTGAGAGTGGAGTTTTTTGTACCGCAGAAGACTGATTTGCCAGCCGCACCAACTGAGCTTTTGAAGGTCATCCAGTGCAGCTGTAAAGAAAACTGTTACAGTAAGCGGTGCAGCTGCAAAAGGCACAATCTTCTGTGTTCTTCTGGATGTGGTGAATGCCATGGTGTTAGCTGTTTCAATTCTCCTGTGGCGTACTTTGACTAAGCAGTGATGCTGAAAACTCACCGACAGGTGAAGTGACCTTTCCTCTGCCTGAACCAACAACATTAAACGCTACTATTGTGCCTCTTACAGGCATGTGTTGACATTGTTTTCATTTTGTTCCTGTTTTGTTCACATCTACCACAAATTATGCATGTATCTTTTTTCAAATATTCTTTTTCAGAGCTTTAAAATGAGATGTTGCATGATGAGTTTGCTATGTATGCATGGTAATTTCTATTTTTAGGACTATGATGTCACTAGTATTCACATTACATAATCATTTGGGGGTCCCTAGAACTTTATAACTTATTATGATTCTAACAGTGGCTATGATGACTAAGTTACTGCAAAGAGAATTTCTTTTGCAAGTTGTGGTTGGTGAAGCAATCTTTTTTTTTTTTTTTCTCTCGGTCAGCAGCCAGTATGTGAGGATACAAACTACCTTGAGATCAATCAGTAAACCAGGAAAATGCATTAACACTCAAGAGATAACATTTTATAGTGTATTTTTACAGTCATCATAAATAGCTGTGCTGTCTTTTCATTGAAAAATAGTTAAGTCAAGAATGTTGTTAAATGGGCGAAAGAGAGGTTTTATAATTTGTTACCTTGAAATAAAAGTAAAGAGTCCAACACTGATCTTACATATTCATGTTAATATCTTAGTATCAAAGTCACTATTCTCTGTCAAAGCCCATAGTTTTCAGATTCAAACAGACTGTATATTATCATCTGCACCACCATACCTTGCCAGCACACACCAGTCTTACATCAGAGCACTAAAATTTGTTTAAAACCAACCAGCTTTTCTGCCCCAACCGGCTCCTACCCAGAGTTGAGTTTTGCTGCGGGCTCAGTGGGAAGACTGGGACCACACAGTCGAGTTTCATCCACTTAATGGATGCGTTTCTGAGAGTGTTGCTCAAATTTCCTGACCAACACTGCAGGTGCCTGTATCTCTCGGGCCTGGTTGACGCCGGGATATATTATGAAAGGAAGCGTAGAGTACAGCCCTGTCATGTAGTCTCAGACCGAAATGGAAATCCGTAGCATCATCTTAATCATCCTCATTCTCATCGATCAGCAAAAAAAAAAAAAAATGTCTCAAATTCTGTGGCCCTTCATGCCCTGCTCTCATGGTGACCTCAATTTCGATGTCCTCTCCACGTCTGTGGCTTGGTTTGGTTGGTTCCGTTGGGGTCACCGGTATCGGCGAGTCCATGGGGGCTGTCGTTGGACGGACGTGGTGGTGGCGCCCTCCGGAGGGAGAGCTCACTCACGCCGGCTCCGCGACTAAGCAATTATTGTCGTCAGTAGGGGCTTAGTAGGTGGTGTCCTGCGTATGTTAGATCAGAAACAGGCGCCACTGAACACCACTGAAGTGACTCGGCAGCAGTGCAGTGTCTCCTCCGGTGGGTTGCCTCTTGACGACTTGACATTGACTGCTCCCTGTGGATTGCCGGTGCCGGGGCTGCGGCGGGGGCCGACCGGCTGTGGCTGTGGACGGGGTGTCGGAATGAGCGGCGTGGGTGCACTGGCCTCTGAGGTGGCGCAGAGGTTGGACATGTCTGTACCTAAGATATATATTATGATAGATACAAGAATCAACTGCAACTAGTAAAATAGGTTTTAAAACGCTTTTTTTTCTCTCTCTCTCGTCAATCTGTGCCACCTCATTTGCAGTGCACCCACATAGCTCATTCTAATCCCCATCCACCCCACGGTCTGGCTGATTCCATCAAGTTCTGGCACCGGCAATCAGGGAGCGTTAATGAGGTGACCGAGAGGAGACTGCATTTCTGCCAAGTCATTTCAGTCATGTTTGATCCCTCCGGGGTCGCAACCTCGCCGAGGTTGGAGGGCATGTGCGGTACAGTGATCCCTTAGGCTCTGCTGGCGGAGGCATCAATACTTGGATGAAAGACTAGCTTCTGAAAATGCTTCTAGGCCTGTAAAATCAAGTTGCTGTCTGGCCTAACCACAACATGGTAGGTTTTCATGCCCCTGGTAGGGTCTGCCATGTCCGACAGGTTAGGGTCAGGGCCCTAACAAATAGTTACCTGCCTTTTTCCTATTCTATCTTCTGCCGTTTTTTTTTAATGGATCTTTCCTGTCTTTGTCTCCCCTTGAAGCCTTCTTTTCCATATTCTTCTGTTCTCTGAGGTCTTCGCGTAAGATTGATGTGTTTGCTGTGACAGTATGAAAACGATCACAGCTCAGACGATGAACAGAGGTTTAAAAAAAACACACTAAAATTTGCACTGTATCACAATTTCTAGAGGGGACACCACGCTTTATTAAGGAGGATAGCGTGTCCCCTTCTTTGCCTGACTGTCTTTATTCTTATCTTTTAAAAGGTGAAGAAGCTCCATGGTGCATTCCATGTCAGGTACAACTCACAGTGAAACATATTCTTTTAGAGTGTTTGGACTTGCATGATGTGAGACATAAACACTTTACAGCAACTCCCTGAAAACCTTGTTCAGGATATGTCCACACTAGATGTGATCTTTGAATTTCTGAAGAGATCAACAACTGATCTAAGATTTTACAGACAAAAGATTTTTAACAAATTTCCAGTGTGTTTGTAGAATGCATATTTGAAAGGGTTGTGTGAATCACTGTTTTCCTCCAATGACTTTTTTTAATTGTCATCAACCATGGTGACAGCCCTGATGTGGCCCTTTGCAGTCAGGCTGGGCTGTAAGCAACATTACCTTACCTAGTAGTGTTTGATGTTCCCCATTCTGATACAGTACATGCAGGACTCTACCTACTCAGCATCCTACTGACAATAATTACTTAGTCATGGAGCCAGGTTGAGAGAATTCTCCCCCCACCCCCACCCCCACCCCCTTAGGGTGCAGCCATGTCTGTCCTGGTAACAGTCCCCATAAACTTGCCAGTTTCTAGTGACCCCAACAGAACTTCATCAAGGGCATCGATGGGGAAAGGCAATTGAAACTGAGGCCACCTAGAGAGCAGGGCATGAAGGGCCAGGGAATGTTAGACTTTGTTCCCAAGGGGGTTAAATCGAGTAGCATGACTGCGAGCAAAAATTGAAAGATCACAGGCAAGATATAGACTCCTGAGCTGTAAAACAAAAGAACAAATAAATTACAACACAGACGCAGTGGTTTTTTGGACGTGTTGGGTCTTCCTCAGTACAAACAACATTCAAAACATAGAAACAGAGGAAGAATAGATAGCGGCTATTTCTTCAGTTTGGGCAAAATGCTTGGGTGGTAATCATCGAGAGGAGAAGGGGATAGTTTAAAAATAGTTACTATAATAATAGTAGTAGAGTTAATGAAAATAATATTAATGATAAAGATAATAATGAGAATGTAGAAAATGGAAAAGATGGTCAGATCTAGGAAATGAGTAGTTCTGCTCCTACTTCTACAACTGCTATTACTACTGCTACTGGTGCTGCTACTAATGATATTGATGATGATGTTGATAATAAGCATGAAAAATACTACTTGCAGTAATATAGAAAACTTTGGAAAGATCCATCCGTCCGTCCATCCGTCTATCTATCTATCTCTATCTATCTATGACATTTTCTAAATTGTTATGTATGATATATATCATTTGTTAAACGTATATCTTATATCTATACATAAGTATGTTATATGTATTTGTATATCTCTCTATGTATCCATGTGTATGTTTTCTGTATCTATCTATCAACCTAACTACACACATACACATATATATGTATGCATATGTATGTATCATATTATAGATGGAATGATATCTATCTAGTATTATCTATTAATATCTATCTTGCTCTCTCTTACATCTATATCTGTCTACCTGTCTGTCTGTATACCTACCTAACTATCCATACATACAAAAGGTTAGAAAATCCAAAATGAAATAAAGTTCATCATCATCAAGTGTGAATAGTGAAAATGATGACTATAATGATTATGGTAATAGCAGGTTGAAAATGACAACAACATTGTGATGATGATAATATTATGATTTTGATAGAACTGGTCTGTACTATGAATGATAACTAGTGATGTGACAATACTACTACTAACAACAGTTACTACTGCTATTACTAGTATAATGATGATAATAATTGCAGCGATGTGCTACACTGCGCACATAGGTTTTTGTGACCCATAGGAGATGAAATGTTTGTGCAAGAGTAATCTTTCCCCTTACCCCTCCAGATTGGTGAATCTTGATTATGTTGTGTAAACTCTTTAAAATATGAATGCCTCAAAACAATAAGATTATTATACATACACTATTAAAGTCCACAAATTTTAATGTATTTTATTTGCTACAATTATATGTGACCGGAAAGCCTGCACTTTCTGAAAACTGATATTTTGTACAATTAATCTTGGCACCATTTTCAATTCTCCGCTGGTCAGTCTTTGAAAACTTCTTGATTTCACACAAAGTATGAAAGAAACTGTAGCATCCAAAAAGACATTAAAGTAAAGTCTGTAAGCCCTCATTTCATATATCCACATGCTTGGGACAGTTTCAACTCAATTTTGTGACTATACCAAATGACCAACAATGCCAACTCCTCTTGAACAGTCACCTTCTTTGTTTCACTGTGGTCCTTGGTGAGAATTTTTTTGCTAAATTGTCTGACTTGTGAGTTTGACTTTAGGGCAGGACGCCCTGATATGGCCCTTTGCGGTCGGCTGGGCTATAAGCAGCATTACTTACCTTGCTTGGCTAAATTGTCATCCTGTGAAATTCAGATTATCAAAATCTTGGTAGGACTCCATGTCTATGATAATGCAACTGAACATGTATACTAATTATTATCTGGCAGTCCGTTTCTTACCTACAGAATGATTTCTAAAATCGTATTGCAACTCATGCGACAGCCAGGCAAGGAGGAAAATCAATTTTCAAAGACAAGTTTCCCTCCGCTCAGACGATAGTCTTGCAAATACTCAATTGTATTATGTGTTGAAAGAGTAAAATGCCTGCTATTCAGTCATTATAAAATATTTTATGCTGTTTTGGTATTTATTATCGCAGTTGGAAAAAATAAATTTTAGACTTGTTTAAAGTGGGTTCGTTGTCCATTGTTTAATCACCATAATTGAATATGCAACAACAGAATTATCAACATGACATGTTTCATTGTATTTACTAGGGTTTCAAGGTTTTCAACAAATGGTAATTAATGTTTGAATGCTTTGAACAGACAGCGATCCCAGCAGTGGAAAGTTGCGACAGAAAGCATGCATTTCTGTCAGCACTTGGAGGCTGGCAAAGCCCGGTTTGTTCAGCGCACCGTGTGTATGTATGTAGTTCTAACGCACATAAAACAAAGAAAACAACAAACTCAATAAACTGTTCCCTCCCCGTCTTTCGACCTACCTATCTAAGGTCTTCCTTGTGGAAATTCACAGATATTTTTTCACTCACTCATCCCGAGCCCCACCCCACACACCATATTTCTCTAACCTCTACACCCCATCATATCACCATAACCCTGTGTGCCATCCCTCACCCCCCCCCACCCTCCCTCAACCTCTCAACCACCCACCCTTCAATCTTTTCCCCTGTGCTCTTCCCTCCCCTCCTTCCTCCTAGTCCTTGCCCCCTCCCACGTGTTTGTTTGTATGGCCTGTTAGCCTGAGTCGGTCCTTTAAGGCCTCTGGTCATAGACGGTATCTCCTACTGACCGATAAGCCTGAGTTAGCATTCCCAGGTCAGAAATGTTTGTCAGGACGGCCTCCGGACAATACCAGGTAAATCTCACCTGGAGATGTCGTGTTTCCTGGGGGGGCTCGGAAGTTTAAATAAATGGAATAAAAACACCACTTTATTCCCTCGGTGTGTCTCTTTTGGCTGGCTGGTGTCCCTTTGGTTCCCTGAACCTACCTTCTCCTGCCTGTCCTTCACCTGCTCTCTCTAACCACTTCCAACACCTGTCACTTGATATGATGATGAGAGGAAGATGATGATTATGATGATGATAACAGTAAGCAGTAGAAGGGAATGAAAAAGTGGTGAAGCGAGCAATAAGTTAATATGTACAATTAAAACACCAATGATGCGTGGGAGTGGGGATGCTGGAAGTAGGGGGAGGGGATGATATGTTCGGAGAAAGAATAAAATGTATCGTAAAAACAAAATATTTTTTTTGAAATGAAACTCAGAGTAAGCAGGGAGGTTTAATAGATCAACGAAAATCATAGTTATAGATATGTTTGATTAGATAAGATAAGTACAGGATTGACTGATAAAATAAAGAAAAGGATGGTGTGTGTGTGTGTTGTGTGTTTTTTGGTGTGTGTGCATGTGGTGCTTTTTGTTTGCATAACAATATTTGGTTTGAGATTACTAAAGACTTGGAAGGATAAAGTCGATTGTTGCATAGCATTTTTAAGATTCATATTTAATACTCGTTCTGACAAGCCTAGAAAGTGTTTTGTTTGTCGCTACGTTTATGTTGACAGTGTCAGTAAGTCGTCCGATTGTGCCCGTTGTCTGAATGCACTTCCAACAGCACTGGAAAAAGCATGTTGTCAGTCCACCACCAATATGTAGTCTGAAAGATTCCTTGACCATTGTTTGGCTCAGCCAGATTGTAACCAGGATGGAGAACTGCAGTATTAACTGACAAGAGCAGAAGACAGTGTGGTGGACGTAGGACCCACAGACCACTGAAGTCGTCGCCATGATATGAGCAATAAAACGGTTTGGTGGCTGTAGGACTCGCAGACACTGAAATATGGTTCCTGGACAATGAGGCAGAAGACAGTGTGATGAGACTGTAGTACCCTCCACACCTGAAATGGTTCATGATATGGAGCAGCAGACAGTGGGTGTTGACTGTAGGACTCCACATACACTGCAAAGGTTCATTATATGACAGAAAACCGTGTGTGGACTGTAGGACTCGCAGACACGGAAGTTGTTCCTGACATGAGCAGAAGACTGTGTGTGACTGTATGACCCACAGACACTGAAGGTGGTTCAGATATGAGCAGAAAACGTGTTAGGACTGTAGACTCGCAACACTGCGCGTGGCTCATAGATTCCCCATGGTCCATGTCGGTGTGTGGACTGTAGGACTCGCAGACACGGAATGGTTCATGATAGAGCAGAAGACAGTGTGTGGACTGTAGGACTCACATACACTGAACGGTGGTTCATGAATAGCTCAGAAGACAGTGTGTGGACTGTAGGCTCACAGTACACTCCAGTATTTCTTGGAAACACGGAGTTACATGTGTGGGACTGCTAGGACTCACAGACACGACGTGGTTTCATGATGGAGCAGAAGACAGTGTGTGGCTAAGTTCCTCGCAGACACTGAAGTGGTTCATGCGTTAAATGGACAGGACGAACAGTGTGTGGACTGTAGGGAACCGCAGACACTGAAGTGGATTCATGATGATGAGCAGAAAACAGACAAAGTGTGTGGACTGTAGGAATCGCAGAACACTGAAGTGGTTCATGATGTGAGCCGAAAACAGTGTGTGGCACCGTCCTGTCCACAGACACTGAAGTGGTTCATCGGATATGACGCAGAAGACCTGTGTGGTCGCTGTAGACTCACAGACACTGAAAGGGGTTATGATACGATCAGAAAACATTGGGTGGGGGGTGGTGCAGAATGTAGACACTGACACTGAATGGCTCATTTTCCCATGGTCCATGTTACCTGTCAGATCAGGACTGTTACTTTGATCATTCACTGACCAGAACGCAACCTTAAGCACACAGTGCAGACTCCCCATGTTAATCTCTGAACAGAAAGTTCAATTCCCAACAAGGCACTCTGTCCATGGAGCCGGTGGCCCTAAGTGGTGCATGACCGTGTTCATCATTACTTGCAAAACATCTGAGTCTACATCTCTGACCCCCCGTGCACATCATCACCCTAATGATCCCCACGTGAATTTAAAACAGTGAGATAAGTGCTCTCCCATGGTGAACCACTGGCATCACTACTACTGGACTTGCGCTCCTGCTAATACTTTAAAAGCAGCAATACGGTACCAATGCTTCGACAACCTTGTAAACTTCTGTGACAAAAAATCATGTCCACCTCCCCTTTCCCCCTGATCCTACCTGTCTCTCCTACTGCCCCTCCCCCCTCCTGTGTCATTCTCCCCCCACCGCTTCCCGATCTTTTTTATGGTTTATTTGCAAAAAGGTCACCACATGACCAAAGATTAACATACCACAATTCTCCACTACTACTTTCATCGCACACCAAGTGTCCATGGGGATCATTTACAAAAACAAACCCAAAAATAACGGAGTAGGACGCATCCCTAACTCTTTCTGTACATCCTTACCGAATAATCGGTGAATTAAACTCTTACCACGGAATTCAGACATCTTGTGATTAACACTTTATAGCCGCTTATGAGCTGATCAGTGAATTAATATATGCAGGGAAAATCGCAGCATAAGTACAAATGTATGTAAATGTCTTTGACCTAGAATTTATGAGAAGTTGGTCATGATCACAGAAGGAATGTAATTTCTGAAAAAAAACAATGATGACAAAAAACGTCAAGGGTGGTAATGCTGAATGTAGGCATTTTATTCCAATGAAGAGAACAGGTGAGCGCTGTAATAATAAGATGAACATTATCTATGGCATCAGGCAATTTTGTCATTTCTAACACAAACTTGAGTCTATGCAGTGGACTTTCCAGAAGTTTCTGTACAAATGGCCAGCCCTTTTATAGCATGATTGTTGGCACTGTCAGGAACAGTTTTAGAGGGGCACAGGGCTGCTGATGGCTGACCCCAGCCTGGGGAATAGGAACAGTACTGCATCAGGCCTTAGGAGGTCATGCCATGGCCATTCTCCTGCAGTAACAGTTTGTAACAGGCCTAAGTGGTCCTGTCATGGCCATTCCTCCTGCAGGAACAGTTGCAGCAGGCCAGGTGTCTGTCATGGCCATATCCTCCTGCAGTAACAGTTGCTAAGCAGGCCCTAAGGTTGTGATGCATGGTCATTACTCCTGCGTAACAAGTTCAACAGCCTAAGGTGTCTGTCATAGGCCATTCCTCCTGCAGTAACAGTTTGTAACAGGCCTAAGGTGTCTGTCATGGCCATTCCCTCCTGCCGTAACAGTTGTAGCAGGGCCTAAGGTGTCTGTCATGGCCATCCCTCCTGCAGTAACAGTTGTAGCAGGCCTAAGCTGTCTGTCCTGGCCTTCCTCTGCAGTAAGGTCTGTCAGGCCTAAGGTGTCTGTCATTGGCCTCTCTGCAGTAAACAGTTGTAGCAGGCTCTGGGTAAGGTGTCTGTCATGGCCATTCCTCCTGCAGTAACAGTTGTAACAGGCCTAAGGTGTCTGTCATGGCCATTCCTCCTGCAGTAACAGTTGTAACAGGCCTAAGGTGTCTGTCATGGCCATCCGCCTCCTGCAGTAACAGTTGTAACAGCTTCTGGGTAAGGTGTCTGCCATGGTCATATCCTCCTGCATAACAGTGTGTAACAGCTCTGGGTAAGGTGTCTGTCATGCCATTCCTCCTGCAGTACAGTTGTAGTAGGGCTAAGGTGTCTGCCATAGTAGCCATTTCTCCTGCAGTAACAGTTGTAGTAGGTACTGCAGTAAAGGTGTCTGGTCTGTCATGGCCATTTCTCCTCCTGCAATAACAAGAATATCATTTCTTCACACAGGCCATATTCCACACATTACCCGAATATCAAATAGGGCCTCGTTATGAGGTGATCAAAATGCATGTTTCTATCATCTGTAAAGGTGATTGAGATGGAAACTGACAGAAAAACGTTTTTTTCACTATGGGCACAAATTATATCCCTGTGAAAAAAATGTTCTCATCTTTTAAAATGTAGCACATGGCACTGATTTTCTTTTTGGTTGATAACAATGGCATATCCTATGACTCTGCTAGCTCCAGTACAGACAATATGCGGGGACAAATCAGCTGTATAGTCTTGATCATGCTGCTACTGGCAAATGGCAACAAAAACTACCAAAGGACATATCTTCAGTGCTGGACACCTAAGGGTTCAGGAACTCCACACTGGAGTCAGCCAAGTGGTCTGTGGATGACTGGCACTTCATCTACATGCATGCGCTCACTGTGACTTCTGTGTTGCGCTGCTGTTCAGATTACGCTTTAAAAAAAACAACTGTAGACAACTGCAATTAAAAAAAAAAGTGCCTTGCTGAATACACCACTGTTGGATGGTCACACTGAGCTGCTGTCCTGGCTCCAGGTCTGGCTGGACCTGTACACTGGCAGGGAATCAAGGGACAGAACTGTGTGAAGAATATCACTGCTGCCTGAGGGGGAGTGGGATGGAGCCGATAGGGAGGGAAGAAAATGGTGTTTTAAACCGGACACTGAATAGATGGTTTGGGATGGAGAGGAGTAAATTGCAGTTTTCTTGAGCAGATCAGATAATTGCTTACAGCTGTCAGGCTTAGTCTGTTTTTGTGACAGACAATGAACACATTTGACATGTTAAGCAAAAGTTTATCCAGTTTTGATGTAAAGAGAACACCAAAAAAGTGGGTAGACATATTAGTACAATCACAAAATTGAGCAGATCTCATTTTCGCAGCTGTACAAGCTCCATCCCTAGTTTCTCAGGGGATAAGCTGCAAAATCTTTTTACGTTTACTTGTTATCACAATGCTGTTCTTTTCACAGTAGCAACCTCCATTGATAGGTGTTCCGTAATTTCATTGTACAATGATGTGAGCTACATTTGTGCAAGGTGTTCACTTGGAGCTGTTTGCTGACTCGAAAAAAAAAAAAGAAAAAAAAAATGAAACGACAAAGAAACAAACAAAACCAGGGCATACCCAGGATGACATGCATATCCAAGTTGTGAGTTAAGTCATGTTGGGCTGAACTTCAACATTTCTTGATATGTGGTTGGCATAATGTAAACTACAGAGTGGGTTGGTACTGGCTGGAACTATTATGCCTCACTTTTGACTTCAGTTTTGAACTGCAGATGACTTGTATTTGACTTTGAAATGTAAACTCATTTGCTAATGATGGGACTGTGAACAGAATGTAACTGTGTACTGTGTTTCTGTGTAGTTTGCTTGTGGACTGATGTTTGTGTTTTGTTACTCTGTGTTACAGGCTGCGGGTGAAGTGGGCTGATGTGTGTGGTGTTACTGTTTTTACAGGCTGAGGATGAAGTTGACTGATGTGTGTGTGTTGCTGTGTTACAGGCTCAGGATGAAGTGGACTTGTGTTGGTGTTGTTACTGTTTTTTTACAGGCTGAGGGTGAAGTGGACTGATGTTGGTGTTGTTACTGTTTTACAGGCTGAGGGCGAAGTGGACTGATGTTGGTGTTTACTGTGTTACAGGCTCAGGATGAAGTGGACTGATGTTGGTGTTGTTGCTGTTTTACAGACTGAGGGTGAAGGGACTGATGTTGGTGTGTTGTTACTGTGTTACAGGCTCAGGATGAAGTGGACTGATGTTGGTGTTGTTGCTCTGTTTTAACAGGCTGAGGGTGAAGTGGGACTGACGTTGGTTTTACTGGCTCAGGGTGAAATTGAATGGACTGATGTTGGTGGTGTTGCTCTGTTGTACAGGGGGTAGGCAGGCAGGCATGAGGGGCCGCTGCCCAACAGTTGGTGATGCTGGTGCTGGGCACCAGCAGACCAGCCTCAACCTCTCCGCCGCTCTACACGAGCTCGTCGGCCGCCTGAACGCTACTACGAATCCATCGACTTTCAGGTACAGACTCGTATTTGCGCAGAATTGAGAAGGACCGTAGGAAAAGGGCAAGGGGGCGTTGGTAGATAACTTATAGGGCTATGGGAAAGGACTATGGGTTCAAGGTTTATGTAAAGAGTTAGATATCGATAGGGTAAGGGACAGGAGTTTTGGTTTAGGTTATCAATAAACAGTTACATATCCTAGGGCCAGGGGATAGGGCTTTAGGTTTAGGTATCTCTAAAGAGTTAGTTATCTCTAGGGCCAGGGGATAGGGCTGTAGGTTTGGTTATCTATAAAGAGTTATCTCTAGGGCCAGGGGATAGGGCTGTAGTTTGGTTATCTATAAAGAGTTAGTTATCTCTAGGGCCAGGGGATAGGGCTGTAGGGTTTGGTTATCTATAAAGAGTTAAGTTATCTCTAGGGCCAGGGGATAGGGCTGTAGGTTTTGGTTATCTATAAAGAGTTATCTCTAGGGCCAGGGGATAGGGCTGTAGTTTGGTTATCTATAAAGAGTTATCTATAGAGTCAGGGGATAGGGCTGTAGCCAGGTTTTAGTTTATTATAAAGCACTTTAGATGTCTGTTGGGCAAGGGGATAGGGCTTAGGTTTAGGTTTACATACAGAGTTAGATATCTAAGCCATGGGATGGAACTTTAGGTTTTAGGTATACCTGAAGAGTTAGACCTCATAGGGCTAGGGGACAGGGCTTTATGTTTAGGTTGTATATAACAGTTAGATATCATTAGGATAGAGGGTAGAGGTGTAGGTCTATATAAAGAGTTTAAGATATAGGGCTTGGGGTTGGGGCTTTAGGTTTAGGTTTATATATAGAGTTAGATGTCTATAGGATGAGGAATGGATAGAGCTTTAGGTTTAGGTTATATATAAAGAGTTTGACTATAGGGCCAGGGGATAGAGGGTTTTAGGCTATAATAAAGAGTTAGATCTCTAGGGCTCAGGGATAGGGCTGTAGGTTTAGGTTGTATATAACAAGAGATAGATATATGTAGGTCTAAGAGATAGAGGTCTAGGTTATATATAAAGAGTTAGATATAGGGTTAAGTTTGCTTATATAAAGAGCGGTCTACAGGGCCTGGGGATAGTGCTTTTAGGTTTGGGTTTATACACAGAGTTAGATATAGGGCCTGGGATAGTGCTTTAGGTTTGGGTTATACACAAAGAGTTAGATATAGGGCCCTTAGGGGGATAGTGCAAAGATTTAGGTTTGGGTTATACACACAAAGAGTTAGATATAGGGCCAGGGGATAGTGCTTGTGGTTTAGGTTATCTATAAAGAGTTGGGTATCTATAGGGCTAGGGGATTAAGCATTAGGTTTAGGTTATATATAAAGAGTTAGGTATCTATAGGGCTAGGGGATTAAGCATTAGGTTTAGGTTATATATAAAGAGTTAGGTATCTATAGGGCTAGGGGATTAAGCATTAGTTTAGGTTTATCTATATAAAAGTTAGGTATCTATAGGGCTAGGGCTTATTAAGCATTAGGTTTAGGTTATATATAAGAGTTAGATATAGGACTAGGGGTTAGGGGTTTAGGTTACATATAAAGAGTTGGATATCTCTATAGAGCCAGGGGATGGGGCTTTATGTTTTAGGTTATTTATAAAGGGTTAGATGTCTAAAGGGCAGTGGGATGTGGCTTTAGGTTATATATAAAGATTAGTTGTTTTGGGGGATAGGGTTTAGGTTTAGGGTTATATATAAAGTTAGATGTCTTTATGGCTAGGGGATAGGGTGTTAGGTTTAGGTTATATAAAGAGAGTTAGATAGCTTAGGACAGGGAGGCTGGCAGTTGCTCATTTTGATGCTTTGTTTTTCTTTGATTTACTTACTTGTTCTGCTGAATGTGTTCTTGTACTTCACTTTTTTCAACAATTTTTTTATACAACACCTATGGGTTTGTGTGTCGTCATCACCCTTTAAGTGGTTTACTGTTTACATAAATAGGTATCATCAGCGTAGCCTTAGGAAGGTTATACTTAGTTTCATGATTTAGAAAGGAGAGGGTTAGTTACAGCCACAGACACAGGCAAACAGATTACAGGACAAAACACAATGCATTTCTTTGGTCTCCTTCAGGCAAAAACAAAAAACATTTAGGACAGTGAAAACGAAGATAGAGAAACCACTTATGTTCTCAACAGCTATTTCATGCTGAATACGAGAAGATTAGTGGTTTCTTGTTATTCGTTTTCACTGTCCTAAATGTTATTTGTTTTTGCCTGGAGAAGACCCAAGAGGTCAAAATGCATTGTGTTTTGTCCTGAAATCTGTTTGTCTGCGTCTGTGGCGGTACCTAACCCCACTTCTTTCTGAATTTTGCTTCATTTTCCACCCTCAGTCACTTCATTTTGAAACTGACTTTTGAAGAGATCATGTTGTTGAAGGCTTAGAGATACACATGTATATACAGAGAGAGAGAGAGAGATTGGAACGTGCGTTGATAGTATGAAAGATAAAATTAAATAGAATGAAAAGAAAGAAAGAAAGAGTAGAAAAAGTGCATCACCCACATTGACTTCTGTGTTGTTTAGTCAATGCTACATCACCCACATTGACTTTCTGTGTTGTTTAGTCCACGCTGCATCACCCACATTGACTTGTGTTTTTAGTCAACGCTGCATCACCCACATTGACTTCTGTGTTGTTGTCAGTGTGCTGCATCAACCCACATTGACTTCTGTGTTGTTTAGTCATTACTGCATCACCCACATTGACTTCTGTGTTTAGTCAAATGCTGCATCCACCCACATTGACTTTTGTGTTGTTTAGTCAATGCTGCATCACCCACATTGACTTCTGTGCATTGCAATGTCTGTGTTGTTTAGTCCAACACTGCATCACTCACAATGACTTTTCTGTGCATTGCAATGTCTGTGTTGTTTAGGCAACACTGCATCACTCACATTGACTTTCTGTGCATTGCAATGTCTGTGTTGTTTAGTCAGTGCTGCATCACTCACATTGACTTCTGTGCATTGCAATGTCTGTGTTGTTTAGTCATGCTGAATCACCCACATGACTTCTGTGCATTGCGAATGTGCGTGTTGTTTAGTCAACACTCCATCACCCACCGGGGGTGGGGGGGGACACACATTGCTACCTTCTGCTGCCAGCTGTGAGAAGTCCTTGCATTCACACACTCTGCTATCTTGCCTGTGGCACACTGCTACATTCTCTGCCAGCTGTGACAAGTCCCCGCCATTCACACACACTGCTACCTTCTCCAGCCAGCTGTGAGAAGTCCGTCTCACACACACTGCTATCTTCTACTGTGGCACACTGCTTACCTTCTGCTGCCAGCTGTGAGAAGTCGCCATTCACACACACTGCTACCTTCTCCAGCCAGCTGTGAGAAGTCCATCATTCATACACACTGCTACCTTCTCTGTGGCACCCTGCTACTTTGCTTTCTGCTTTCTGTGCCTGCTGTGAGAAGTTCCGTCCATTCACACACACTGCTATCTTCTCTGTGGCACATTGCTACCTCTGCTGCCAGCTGTGAGAAGGTTCTGCCATTCACACAGCATACTACCTTCTGCTGCCAGCTGTGAGCGTTCCGTTATTCACACATCCACTGCTACCTTCTCCAGCCAGCTTGAGAAGTCCATCATTCATACACACTGCTACCTTCTCTGTGGCACACTGCTACTTTCCATGCTGCCAGCTGTGATAAAGTCCGTCATTCACACAGTCTGCTATCTTCCCAAAGACAGTCCTTGATTCAGGTGTAAGACCACCCTGTATACCCTGTGCCTCCTCTTCTGAAAAGTCTGATGTGCAGTCTAGAATGAAAAGCATTTGCCAGACCAAAGTAGATTGTCTCAGCATCCCTCATTTCTTCAAGGCCAGTGGTCTAGAGGTACATAAGTAAACCGTTCAGTTCTGGATGTTTTAGGCGTGCTGGTGATACAGTAAGTAATCCATTGTGATGTTTTCATCCATACAGTGCCCTTGATTACTCATACTGAGATGTTTTTCACCAATTATCTGTATTCTCCTGACAGTGCAGAGTGTTTGACATGTTTTACCCTCTTGTCCATTCTCTGTGCGTTGGCATGAAAGAAAATGCCCCATCAGTATAAACCATGTTTTAGAAGTTGTGAATGTCTGAACCCAAAGGAGGTGGTACTCTGGCAGTGATCAAATGAAAATCGAGATCAGAAGGTCAAGTGTTTTCCTTAAAGGGTTACATTTTTTTGTTGTTGTTGTTTTTCCATTTTATTTTGTTTTATTTTGATTGAATTTTGTTTGGTGGTGGTTTTTTTTTTTTTTTTAAATTCCTCTTTGTCATGTTGATTTAAAGAAAAATCTATTCTAC
>JADBJO010019002.1:9121-34184 GCA_016801955.1 Conus betulinus
TTGAGGCAAACAAACTATTACAACAGAATACTCATTCATCACCTTGATTGTTATGGACGGTGTGGGCTGCGTGTTTTTGCTGTCCGACTCTCACCTGAGGAAGTTTGGATGTATGTACGACTTTTCCCTATACACATCCACACCATATGAACATAGATATCCAGGCAACAAGTTTCTTCTGTTTACTTTTGCTGCCTGAACCATCAGATCAGAACAAAGTCCACAATACATAATAAACAAAAGCAGACCATCTCTCGCCACTACCATCGAGGGCGCGCAACAATACTAGTAACATATACTCACATATTTATCAAATTTGTATTTTCCTGCACAGACTACGCTGGCACCAACAGCAGTGTTACCAGAGACAGTCTATGCACTTGGCTGTGTGCAGCCAAAGTATACACAGTTCAAAAGTCACTCACGATTCGTGGAGCCCTTCCAGGAACTCCCCACACAACGGAAAAGGTTCAAAAGCCACCCACAAAAGCAGATCGTGGAGTCCTACCAGGAATTCCCACACAACAGGCGAGACACACGTCGTCGTTTCGACGAACTCTGAATCCCTTTGACACACTAGCCCGTTGCTGATCTCACGGACAGCCTCTCGACATCCCCTATGGGGCGGAGACAGTGGCTGGGCTCGTGCTGCACCCCACACCCAGTTGGCAGTGCACACAAGAGGTCTACTGACCCTTGGTCAGTCTCTCCATAACCCCACAGGGCACAGACAGTGGCTGGGCATGGGCTGACTGCCAGCGAGGACCTGCCTTCAGTCTCCCTTCGGCTCATCTGAATAAGCACTTCAGAGACTGAACAGAAATCCTCGCTCACCCAACTAAAACAAAATGCAGGTGAGTAGCTGTCAGGTAAACAGGCCAAACCAGTTTACAGGTTTACCTGTTTTCTGGTCAAACGTGTCCCCAAAATTTGGGACTGGACGAAATATGGTCCATCATATTGATAGATGCCACCAAGTGTTGGCATAAAGTTATGTTGTTAAACCACATGGCATACATACAATTAATGCATAGTCTTCAAAATTTAGAAACATAGTTTCAACTTACAGTTCTGGGACATCAGCGAACCTTAGACTGGATCAGAGTAGGTGAGATAAACATTCATTATCTCTGGTGTACCTATGTTGTCTTTTGTCGCTCCACTGGAATGACCGGGCCCAGCCTGGTTGTTCCATCTACAGCTGGTCTGTGTAAGCAGTGATTTGCTCCCTGTGAGTTTCCCTTTTTTTATAGGCTAAACTATCTATTCCAGTTCCTGTTTCGGTTGGCTTTGTGTCACTACAGACAAAGAAAAAGGGGAGGGGGGGGGGGGGGGGGGGGGGGGGAGTCCTCCCCCACCACTTACAGTGGGAACAGAAGTATAGAACATTCGAAAATGACCTTTTTCCTACCATTGGTGTTTGAATTGAGAGCGCTCAGGCTAATTCACAAAGCGCTGTTTAACATAATTTCGTCACTCCCGGTGCATGGTAGGGGGAGGGAAGAAAAAAAAGTGGTGGTGAGTGGGAAGGGGTAGAGAGGGTGAGAGGTGAGCTTCTCTCTGATATAGCAGAGAGAAAAACATGCTTTCAGCCAAGGGAATGGAGAGGAGAGACAGTGAAGCAAGCTACATACATCAAAAGTGACGTAATCTTTTTTTCCCGGTAACATTGTTTCCAAAGCGGGCTGCCTGCAACTTCCAAATTGGGAAGGAAAAAGGTGGGTGGGGGTGGTGACGGCAGTGTAAACGTTATTGCCGCTTGTGAGACAAAGGGAGAGAGAAAGAAAGGGGGGAAGAAGTGCAGAGTAGACAGGTGTGTGTGTGTGTGTGTGTGTGTGTGTGTGTGTGTTTGAACAATTTGTACAGGAGGGTGTTCAGGACCAATCAGGGTGAAGTTGTCAAGTGACTTGTCACAACACTTGAGTACGCATTTATATACTCAAACACACATGCTATGTGAAGACTTTTTGTAATTTAATTCTTCCAACATCGTAAAATACTTGACAGGTTATGCCATATTTCAACATTTACCTGAACAACAATTTAACATTTCACAGTTGATAACATGATAGTCTGTTCTGGGGGGAATCTTATTTTGTTTGATCGAAGTCAAAGGTCTCTAACGTAATTGAATGAGAGAAGTGTGTTAATCAAACATGAGGTGTCAGAGAATTCTTCTATACCTGGAACACCATTTATTATTTTGTGCGTTGATCATGTGACAAATATTACAGTTATGTTAATAGTTCAAATGTTGTTTTAAAAGAGAAGGCTGTGAGATACAGCACAAAACAAAAAAAAAAACATTTTCTTTTATCTTGGTGATGTGCGTTGAGAAACAAATATTTAGAGCCAGAACTCGAGAGTAATCGCTGGAAAGAGAGAGAGAGAGAGAGAGAGAGAGAGAGAGAGAGAGAGAGAGAGAGAGAGAGAGAGAGAGAGATTCAGATTCAGATATCTTATTCAATTTAAGTCATAGCCCTATAAGAAAGGAGCAATAACATTATGAAAATCGTAAAGCAAACAGGACAAGGAGTCTTTACAAACTATGATGCAAACATTCATAGCACAGCTTCGCTCTTAACTGTGAAGCTTCGCATCAATACAACAAAGCTAAACTACGAACAACATGCTCATTATAAAACAAGCTGGGGTACTATAAACTACCAAATAAATACAAAAGTAACTTGTTTTATATTCATTTGGCTGTTTAGTACTTCAACTTTCGTTTTCATGTTTTCACCTGCACCTGCATTATACTAAGAAACTTACATCCTCATAATTGTACGACAATACCGAGCAAAACCAAAACAGACAGAGCTAATTACAGAAATTCCTTGGGATGAATTTTCAAATTGAGAGTACTAAGAACAGGATACAATAAGAGAAAATGAACTCCATCTTTACTGGATTCTTTACAAAGGGGACAAATTAGTTTATTGCAACATACATATTGTTAAATCAAATTGTATGTACCTGCTGAAATTCAGTGACACATATTTCTTTACAAAATGTAAGAACTATAAGATTATACATGTAAGACCCATTTCATTTTTCAATATGATATTCCGATGTTTACCATTTGCTGTATGGCAACCATCGCAGAGCAGAGAGAGAGAGAGAGAGAGAGAGAGAGAGAGAGAGAGAGAGAGAGAGAGAGAGAATAAATTTTAAAGACAAAGAGAGACAGACAGACAAACAGACACACAGACAGACAAACAGACACACAGACAGAAAACAGGTAGGCAGGCAGACAGACACATAGACGGATGGACAGTGAGACAGACAAGCAGAGACAAAGAGACAGACTCTACCAGACAAACAGCCATGCAAACAAAAGAGACAGAGACAGAGACACAGAGAGAGAGAGAGAGAGAGAGAGAGAGAGAGAGAGAATCCTCTTCAGTGTAAAAAAAAATGATGATAATCTAATGTCCAGGAAAACTCCATTAGCAATGTAAACTAATCATGATCAGAACAGCAGACAACAAACGCAGTCAACTCTCTGTGGACATTTGATCTAGTTGACGAAGAGAATTCATTGGGGGTTTCATGAACACAAACTCAATATCTGGACGATTGCTTTCATAGTCAGCATTGTTTTTATGATGCGGGCTCAGGATATTTCATGCTTCCATTTAGCCATTTCCAGTTGGCATAATGTATTATAAAATGGCAGGAGCATTAGCAACAGCAGTACACACACACGCGTGCGCGTGCACACACACACACGCACACGCACACGCGCGCGCGCGCGCGCACAACACACACACACACACACACACACACACACACACACACACACATATACACACACGTGCGCACGCGCGCGTTCAAGATCCAAGTGAGTGGGGTAATAACAAGGACTATTAATTCAGATGCTTTCTTCCCTGCTGTCACTTATATTCGGTTATATTGTTTGTTTGTCCGTTGGTTGGTTGGGTTGATTGGTTGATTGGCTGGCTTGGTTAGTTGGTTGGTCGGTTGGTTGTTTTGCTGACTGGTTGGTTAGCTAGTTGGTTGGTTGGTTGGTTGGTTGGCTGTTGTTGTTTATTTGTTGGTGGTGGAGGTGGTGTTTTTTACTTTTTTTCTTGCTTAATTATGTTCCTTGACACTTTGAGCTTAGATTTTGTTCTGAATAGTGGCCATACTAGAGAAAATTTGACAGATAGATAGGTAGGTAGATAGATAGATAAATCGGTAGATAGATAGATAGATAGACAGACAGGTAGACAGGTGGGAAGATGGATGGATGGAGAGACAGACAGAGTCAGAGAGTTGTCCAGCTGCTCCTGATACCATATACACAACCACACCCTTGTAAATTGTTTGGTAGCCAGAGCACCGGCACTCTATAGGGAACCGTCAATATCAGATTGTTAGGAGACAATCCACTGCCCTGTTGTTGAGTCACTTTGGCGGTTTTCAGTGGAGACTGTTCTGATCCTTTATGAACAGAACATCATCTGCTAATGCGTCTTCCTGTCTACAATAATAATTCAATCGTTAAGCCATGATGAATATGACTCACTCAGAATAATGTCAGTATGTCCATCCGGTGACAGCAAACACTATATTTTACCATGGTCATGGATGGACACAGAAACCTGATTGGGAGGCAGTATGGGCAGATGCAATGACGTATAAAGTATGAGTGTGTGTGTGTGTGTGTGTGTGTGTGTGTGTGTGTGTGTGTGTGTGTGTGTGTGTGTGTGTGTGTGTGATTATTTACGATTAATGCTGACGATGAAAATAATGCCATGGAGCTAAAAACTGTTCTCAAACAAAATGTTGATATATTCTAGTTCTTTTATCTTTAATAGCCATTAAAGGTCTGTACAGCTAGTCTTAAAGCAATTCAGCCTACTGAATGACTTGCACTATTCGAAGAATGGAATCCTTTTAGTTTTTCTCTGTTGCTTTTCATCGGTTCTTAACGCATTCCTCTAGTTACATCCAGCACTTTTTACCTTCATGGTTTGTGTTTTCATCTGCGCCATTTATTTCATTTGTATTTCTGTCCGTCAGCATGATAATCAAAAAGTATTGAAAACGTTTTAACTTTTTAGAACACTGGAATGTTGCCCTCAGGAGGAATTCAATATAGTTTAATGAGGATCCATCAGTTAATGAGGATCGTTCTGAATTCACTATAGTTTTATCAGGATCTATCAGTTAATGAGGGGTTCCATCAGTTAACGAAAATCTGTCAGTAAAGTGGGATCCATCAGAATTCGACACAGTTAAATGAGGATCCATCATTCTGAGCCAGATCAAGTGGTGGGTCATATTTTTTCAAGATTATTACATACAAGGTAAAAACAACCGGCCCTACTTAAAGTGAACAAGGAAGAAAGATGGAATGTAACTCAAAAACAAACTCATGGTGCAGATCTGTGTTGCCAATCTGGATCAAACGACGCATCCAGAGTATCATGATCCCATTTCCTTCAGATTATTACAAAACTTCCCTCTGAACGTGAATAAGGTGACGTTACTGGTACCTCTCTAACTGTCTTCGAAGCATTACATTTTCATGGAATAATAAGCCTTCTAGTAATGTGAAGGTTGATATTTTGCATGTTACATGTCCTACCAAGGATGCGCATGGGTGTTAATTCCTTCTGATGGTACCAGATATTGCTTTCCCTGGTGGGAAAAATCATTTTGTTCTCATTCATGAACTCACTTAAAAAGCAAACAGAAGATTTTGTGCCGAGTCACGCCGCTGTTCCCCAGGTTCTTTGTTCCCCATATTCTCTATATTCCCCAGTCCCGGTGTTCCCCTCAAGAAAAAAAATCGAAATTTCAGTCCCTAAGTTTCCCAGTT
Source organism: Conus betulinus (assembly GCA_016801955.1). NCBI lineage: Eukaryota > Metazoa > Mollusca > Gastropoda > Neogastropoda > Conidae > Conus > Conus betulinus. The sequence goes on from JADBJO010019002.1 coordinate 14,952, forward strand.
TCGTTGTTCCCCACCCTGGGACGATCCCGCTGTTCCCCATTCCCGCAAATCCCTGGTCCCGGTGTTCCCCAGTCCCGGTGTTCCCCAGGCCCACTGTTCCCCAAGTTTTTGACGTTGGTGGTGTTGGTGGGTTTTGCTGACTTAAACGTTGTTAATGTTGTTTTCATTGCTATAGGCGAGACAGTGGGGAGGGCGCGGGGTGGGAGAGGGGGAGGGAGGGGGGAGGGCCGTAGAAAAGGGGTTTCATGCTGACTGGACAGCACTGGAACCAGCAGGCCAGCACTTGCATGACCCCATCAGGGGGCTGGGCCCGGTAGTCTGACGTTTCGATAGTCCGACACATCGGTAGTAGTCCGACACCCCACGTTCAGATGTTTCGATAATCCGACACTGTAAGAAAAAGTAGCGATAGTCCGACATCCCACGATTCCGACAATTCCAACTCGTTTCGATAATCCGACACACAACCCAGTTTTATAATTCCCGTTAGTCTGACATATTGAAAGTAAAATCTCTCTCTCTCTCTCTCTCTGGTATTGTCAACATTTAACCCCACTTCCTCTGTCGCAAAAAGCAATGATACCCGAATGTGGTTTCAAAGAAGACCGTACAGCAATCTAACTTTGAAGTCGGACTATCGAAACGTCGAAATCGTGATGTGTCGAACTATTGGCACAAAATAAAACATCAAAAAACAAGTTTCGTTGGTCCAACAAATTGTCGGATTGTTGAAACGTCGGAATCGTGATTTGTCGAACTATCAAAACGTCGGAATCGTCAAGTGTCGGACTATCGGACCCAAACCCCCATCAGGCCTGTGTTGACAGTCTAACAGTAAAATGGCCCGTTGCGAAAGAAAAGGTGTAGCTCACGCAAAGTGTGATGTAAAGGGATAGGAGTTCAAAGCGTAAAAAGAAGCACATCACTGTCAAAACCCTTTTCTGGCGTCACAAATTCATGCTTCCCATTCTAGAATCATACACGATCGAAATATACTGTTTTTTCTTACTGATTTGACCAAGCAAGTCGCAGCGAAATTGGCCCCCCCCCCCCCCCCCCCCCCCCCCCCCCCCCAATCCATTGGAACGGTGCCGGGCAATGCGCCCTGGGGGCCACGCCAAGTGACACGCTTCGCAGGCGACAGAAGCGCGATGACACTTCCAATGTAGCAGTTAAAATGGGAACACACCTGAGTTGACACGCGTGGGGCACGTGCAACTCTCTCTCTCTCTCTCTCTCTCTCTCTCTCTCTCTCTTCTTTCGCGAAGCGAAGAGGGGAAGGGGAGTGGGGAGTGGGCATGTGCATTTTTTCCTTTTATTTTGTTTACCTTTCACAAAAACAAAAAGATTTCCAAACATTGACGGAATTTGGATTTGTGCCTTAGCAGTAGTCTACCATTTCATGACGATATGTCGATCATCTTTCCTCTTCACAAAGAGTGGCGAAGGCAAGAGGGATGAGAGGGAAGAAGTATTTTGGCTGGATGTCTGTGATTTTTTGCCGTGCCCCCCCCCCCCCCCCCCCCAAACTCAACCCTTCCTTCGCCACACTGCGCCCATTTCACACCATAACCTGTATCCGCATCCCCTACACCTGCATAGGCGAGACAAGACAGCTGAAGCTACCAACTCCTCCCCCCTCCCCACCCACCTTCATCTCCCTGGAAGTCTGGATAAAGTTGCATAACTTGACTGGAAACTGACTGACACGTGAAGCAGACGACCAAATTCAGGTGACACGTCCAATGTCACCTTCGTATCATTTGCAAAATGTTGATGTGTCCGCGTGGCGCCGCAAGCACCTGGAACACAGAAGACTGCAAGCAGCGCTCATCACGATTAACCCTTTACGATCCTAAAAGTCTGAATCAAGCATTCTCTCTGACGGAACCTAACGGTCACAGTCCCACTATCTCTCCCCCACGACCTGCACAGACAACTTACGCACACGCATACAGACAAACGCGAAATCCAGCAGATGCAAGCACGAATGAACGCACAAACACATGGACAGACGAACACACAGAAACACAGACAGGCAGACAAGCATCAGGTGTGTTTTGTTGTTGTTGTTGTTGTTTGAGATTTTGGCGGTGGTTTGGTTGCGTTTATTTTATTTTTTCTTTTAAAATAAAATGGTGATAAATTTGAGCGCCTTTTAGGAGGTTGGGATACCATGGTTCTTGAATGCACATTTTGGGAACCGGTATTTTTGTCTCACAGTCACAATTATAATTCTGTCACTTCGCATGGGTCATTTTCTGAAAAAAGACCCCACACACACACACAAAAACGAAAATGCATTAAATGATTCCTACAAGAAATGCAGACAGAATCCAAAGACAGTATCAACAGTTGTGTCATATTTTGATTGACTCGTTTCAGACGTTCTGACCAGTGCACTTGCGACGGAAGCAGGTTTGGGGGGGAGGGGGGGGGGGGGGAGAGGGGGGGGGCGGTCATAGCGTCTTGTATTTTGGATTGACACACGATTGGACGGTTGACGTAAGTGGGTTGGGGTGGGGTGGGTACGTCTGGGGTGGGGGTGGGTACGTCTGGAAGGGGTATCTCAGAAGCTGTAGGACCAGAAAAACATATTTCATGCACAACAGTTCACAATGGCTTCGGTGATAAGAGGCGAATGTGGCAGGTCTGTCCTTGTGCATCAAGACTTCAGGTACCACACAAGCATCGGGAGACCGCACGCGAAATCCACTGGCGCTGCTGGCGCAGACTGCCGACCAGAGTCAGAACAAACCTGTTCGACATCAACGACCCGACTGCCCAGATCAGAGTCTTCCACCATGACCTCTATAACCATCCCAGCGACACTGCCCTTATACAGAGAGGCCAGCTGCGCGAGATTCTCATCAGTGAATTTAGGGTGGACCCAACACGTCCCTCTACGCGCGTCTATAACGGCGAAGTGAACAGACTGCGGAGAGCTCAAGGTGGTGGTGACAGGGAGCCCATTCCGGCTCACCAGACCTTCCGGAGCACCATGCACAGAGCACGGGCCGTCTGATGCCGCCAATACCTCAGAACATTGCGGACGTTGACGTGCAGGGGCCATGGGCGGAAACTTGCGAGCAGGAGCAATTCCTTCTCCATGGAGACAATGGCTGGGGAGTGTGGATCTTCGCCACGAGAGAAAACCTCGTGAATCTCAGCCGTTGCCAGACTGTGTACATAGACGCGACGTTCAAGAGCTGCCCACGACCTTTCGGTCAGTTCTTCACTATTGTTGGCTACCTCAGTGGGTTCATCATACCCTTCGTGTATGTGCTGATGACAACCGTACAGTCGGCGACTACCACCAGGTCTTGCAAGTCGTCAAACAAGCCGTCCGCCATGAAACTCACCACCACTGGAGACCCCAGCTCGTGGTGACCGACTTTGAAGTAGGACTTTCCACTTCTATCGAGACAGAGTTGCCTCAGGTTCGCACGTCCAGGTGCTACTTTCACTTTGGCCAGGCGTTGTGGAAGCGGGTTCAGCGTCTGGGGCTCGCAGGCGACTACCAGCAGGATCCTTTGCTCCAACAAGCAGTGAGGCTGGTCATGGCTCTGGGCTATCTTCCGGTGGCATTGGTGCAGATGAACTTTAACACGCTAGTCGGCAGCCGGAGGGTCAGGCGTCTGGTTGCCGTGTATCCTGCCCTGGATGACTTCCTCAACTATGTCAGGAAGACCTACATCCAGGCCGGATGCCCCTTCCCCCCACCCGTCTGGAACGTGCTTTCCCGGAATAGGGACCAGCGGACAAACAACAACATTGAGTGTAAGTATACCTTTTGAAAAATCACAAATAGCAGTATGCACTAGCAAATGTTAGAGAAAGCAATGCACATAGAAATTTGGTCCCCTTGCAGAGACTATTGACTTAATAATTGGGAAAGACTTTTGGATGCATCGCGTAGCCTACATCAGGCAACTGAAGTTACTCGTCACCGCGGCTTGGCGTTGCACCATGCTTTATTTCTGAAACTTGAATGTTCTGTTTGTTTCCAGCACACTATACAATTACATAACACTTTAAATTTCGCGTAATTGACAAGTTCGGGCAGCACGGTTCTCTGCTGTTGATGTGTGTTTTCCTCCTCCCCCCTTCCACCCCCCCCCCCCCCACCCCCACCCCCCACCCCCCCCCCCCCCCCGTCACGCCCTAAACAAACAGCTTTGTCTTTTATTTGCAGCGTACCACCGCAAACTCAACAACGCCGTCAGGACCCGCCATCCCAACCTGTGGTGCTTCATCCGCCAGCTGAAAGGCCACCAGACACTGACAGAGGAGGCGGTCCTCCGCTACGAGAGGGGCGACGCGCCACCAACTCGCCGCCGCAAGTGGAGAGAACTCGAGACACGCCTTCTCCGCCTGAGACAGGAGTACGTGGGGGGCCAGCGGACCATTGGACGTTACTGGCGCGCTGTGAGCCATTTGACCCTGCATGCATAGGACCCAGCATGACCCAGGTTGCCAAGCAAATGACATTGACATTTAAGGTTTTTATTTATTTTTTATTCCTATTTATTTATTTATTTCATTTTTTTTTTTTTTTGATTTCCGAGATCATCCCTGACTTTTTGACACGTTGACTGTAAGTGAGAAGCTCTGGTCGTTGTTTTTTTTTCTGTTTTTTTTTTTTTTTTTTTTTTTTTTTTTTTTTTTTTTTTTTGCCCCCTTTTTCCCACATTCCGCATCTCATACAACTTTGTGAGTGTCTGTTGAGATCTGATCAGAATTTTCAGCAGGAATTATGCATTATCCTTTTATAAATCGCTTTGACATTCCTCTAATCCTTATCATGGCAATGGTACAGGAATAAATGAATGTTTTGCCTTGGACGCTAGCTCGTTTCCTTTTCCTTCATTAATTTTAGCTTACGTACAAGGCAGGGTCACCTGGAAATCTATACCCAAATTGTGTTGGCAACAGTCCCAAACCGTTTTCTTTTTTTATTATGAAATTTTACCAGGTTACCAGGAATATGCCATAGTTGCCAATAGCCATGACCAACCACTAAAGAACTTTTGAAACCGACGTTAAAATTAATTCCTTGTGATGTCATAATGGGCAAATGGCAGTATGCACTGTGTGCATGATGCTATCTACAAAATATTGTCCGATTCTCTTGACATTTTCCGTAGGAATTGCAGAGATATATATGGGTGTTGCGTGAACCTTGAACTCCTCTGCAAGTTACTTTATATGTATGATTTTTTTCTATGTTTGCCTTACATATAGGAATCGACGATTTAAAAAAAATCATAACACTCTTCATAAGTGCTTTCATTGCACATGTAGTCCACACAATTTTGGGTGATTTCCGGGTGACCCTGCTGCCTTAAGATAACAAGCGCCTCGAGAGCGCGTGCGCGCCAGTGTGTGTGTGTGTGTGTGTGTGTGTGTGTGTGTGTTTCAAACGATGAAAATGCCCTACTTTTATCAATTCTCACACTTCAACGAAGTCCGAAGTAGTTTGTATCGATGCATGCTTGATTTGACTTTTTAACGTAACATGATTTTGAATAATTTATTGTCTTTCTTCTGTTTTGTTCAGTGCCTGCAAAAGATTTCAATGAAGTTGAAAGTAAATGGAAATTTGATTTTTATCAAGCTTCGCACCTCGTTGAACTGTAAGAATTCACATGCTCGATGTGAGCTTCCATTGTGATAATTTCAAGCACAAGTGAATAAAAAAAAAAATGTCATCGAAAGTGAAAAACGGGAATTTGAAAAGTTAAAAATAGTGGACTGGTGGGCAGAAGAACAAGTAGAAAGAAGATGAAAGTCAGAAGTATGTCCATAGGGAATAGAATGTACGAGCTTTCGGCTCCTTCATCAGGAAAAAAAGTAAATATTTACTTTTTTACTTTTACTTATTTACTTTTTCCCGATGAAGGAGCCGAAAGCTCGTACATTCTATTCCCTATGGGCATACTTCCGACTTTTCATCTTTTTTCTAGGAATTTGGAAGAATAATAATCGAAAGCTATACTACTGAAAATACATCGCAGGAATATTTTCATTACACAAGAAACAAACAAACAGACAAACAAGCAAGCAAGAAGTAAAAAGAATAGAATGACAAACACGCATACAGTCTAGACGTACAAGCAGAAGAGTTAATAATTACATAATCAGGCATGCAGACAAAACAGGTTAATAGATGCTGAACCACACCGGCAGTTTGGTTTGTAAGTTTGTTTATCCTCTGCGCGGAACTTTTTTTTTTTTTTTCCGCCAAGGGTAGAATACATTTTTACTCTGTGGTTATTCACACGCGGGTAATACTAGACAGGTGAGATTCAATACCTGGATGGGTCTGAGCAGTTTGATGACGTTCCATCGAATACTTTTACACGTCCTGACCTCCACGTACACACACACACACACGCGCGCGCGCGCGCGCGCGCGCGCACGCACGCACGCACGCATCCCTCCCTCTCCACCCATGCATGCACTTAACCCCCCATCCCCCCACCCTCCTCACTGTCCCCATACAAACGAGTAGGGGGGGGGGGGGCCAGGGGGGGGGGGGGGGCGTGTCGGGGGGAAGGGTGGATGGGTTTTTACCTCTTTTTCCACCATGAAGGTGGTCTTTTTTCCACCATGACGGGACACTATGGGAAAGGCAGGCCTCGAACCCAAGACCCTTGGATCAGGAGACTGATGCTCTACTACTGAAACTATCCCGTCTCCTGTGGGGTCAGAGGTTGGGAGGGAGGAGGGGGGTCGGGGAGAGGCGGGTAGGAATGTCTGTGTGACAACTCACTGCGGTGACATTCCTTACCCAACCTTTTCCTTGCCACGACATTTCATTGCCAGAAATCTTGTATAATAGAACTATAACTCGCAGTAGGTCTAGCACTACTACTCCCCTCCCTCTCCTCCTACCCAACACTCACACGCACGCACGCATCAGTGCACGCACACACAGACATCAGGCGAATGTGGGATGTGCCCGGCGCAACCTCTCCTTGTACAGTAGAGCCCGTACTGGCGCTAACATGCACTGAAATCTGTTTGGGGAACAGCGTTACTGGGGAACAGAGAACCTGGGGAACACCCGTACGGGAACAGCGGCACGCTTTTTTCGGTCGGGGAACATCGACACTGGGGAACAGAGACACGGGGAACAGCGCTACTGGGGAACATAGAACCCGGGGAACACCGGCACGCTCCCATTTGTGCGACCATGATGGAGGTCTGTATTATCTCGAACACCATTCTAGTTGGTAGTGGTTTTTGTTTTTTCTCTGCACACTGGCATCTTTGCATATAATGCTGTTGGCAACTTTTTATTTAATTTATAAGATATTTTTGTCTTCTTATACGCACTCAACTTTCCAATAGCACCGATCAATATAAGGTAATGTTAATAAAAGTAAGAACAGTATCAGTAAATACTGTTTAAAACGGGGGGTATTGTGACACGTTGTCTGATAGGAGTTTGTTTACCAGAGAAACGAAAGATCCTCAGCGTTGACCTACCGAGACTAAAAAAAAAAAAAAAAAAAATACTAGAACGCACGAAGTCATAGCTGTTCACAACTGCGAGTTTGTTCAAATGCTCAAGGATGTGAATTGGCGAAATCTTTTACTGTTCAAATGCTCAAGGATGTGAATTGGCGAAATCTTTTACTGTTAAACACCTTCAAAAAACAAGAAAATCCCATCTACATCCTCATTCCCTTCCTTTTAGACCTTCTTTTCCCTGGGCCTATTTTTTAACGCTTTGTATGGATGACAAAGATGAATGGACTCTATTTAAACTCTTTCTCTCTCTGTCTGTCTGTCTGTCCCCCCCCCCCCCCCCCCCCCCCCCCCCCCCCCCCCCCCCCCTATTCAAAAAACTTCCATAGACTCCAATTGATGCAGTTCTTCTCCTCTAAATCACTCATTGTTGCTTCATACGGTTTTTCACAAAACTTGCTCACTGGGAATGTCAAATGCAGCAGCAGAAGCAATATTAGCATTCTGCTTGACTGATAGCAATCCCCTGTCACATCGAAAAGCTCGTCACAGAGGAGGTGATTTGCATTCTCACACTACAGTTTTACGCACCATATTTTTCTGACAGCTTATTGCTGCTTGTTTCCTTTGCACGATCGATGTTAAGCCCTTTGTGTTACCTGACATTATTGTTCCCATATTTTATGTCTGCAATCAAGATCAAGTGTGTGTGTGTGTGTGTGTGTGTGTGTGTGTGTGTGTGTGTGTGTGTGCGTGCTTGGTTCCGCCTGTATGTGTGTCTGTGTGTGCGTGTGCATTCTTGTGTGCATGTGCGTGCGTGCGTGCGTGTGTATGTGTATGCGTGCGTGCGTGCGTGTGTGTGAGTGTGTATGTGTGTGTGTGTGTGTGTGTGTGTGTGTGTGTGTGTGTGTGTGTGTGTGTGTGTGAGACGTGGGTGCGTGCGTACTTGCGTCCGCATATGTGGAATGGATTTAATTAACAACATAAAACAGCAAACAAGTTTTGTAATGATTCAACGTAAAACTAGGTTATAGTAAATAACGTTTATTTTCCATGATTAAATGTACAGATAGCTATAGATAATTATCAAACAGTCTAATGGCATTACCTCTTGGGGAGGAAATCACTGTGGTCGACCAAAGTCATTCAGGATAAATTCGAGAATTTCAACAACAACAAAAATCTTTTCGGTAAATGTCAATTTAGAGGCAGATTCAATTTCAACAGAAAAAAAACAATTACAGTTTTATACGCTGACCGTGTGACATAGATTTTCAGCGTAGTAGAGGAGCAACAATTTTTTTAACAGGAGAATGTAAGAAACAGTTTAAACAAAATCCTTTTTCCTGTGGCAAAAGTCGTATTTTGAGAGGAAATTTCAATAGCATAGACAACAGCAATGTAGAAGCTTCATATCTGCAATAAAAGAATATATATTTTTTATTCAGAAGACAGTGAATATTGTGACAGACAGTAACCAGGCTCGGATCGTTGATTAGTAAGCACCATAATACATTACTCTCTCTGTCTCTCTCTCCCCTGTCCCTCTGTGTGTGTGTGTGTGTGTGTGTGTGTGTGTGTGTGTGTGTGTGTGTGTGTGTGTGTGTGTGTGTGTGTGCGCGTGTGTCTGTGTGTTTAGCCATGTTTAAATTGATACAAAAGGTAAGAACAAAGGATTTACCTATTCATTTTATTTTAGATTTATTTGATAAAATGATTGTTCCAGTATTATTATATGGTTGTGAAATATGGGGATACGAAATTTTAGATATCATTGATAAATTTCTGCTAAACTTTTAAAGTGCATATTTCGCTTAAAAAGAAGTACAATGACAGTCATGAATTATGGTGAAACAGGACGTTACCCTTTATCAATTACAGCCTTCCTTCGAATGATTCGATTTTCGGCTAATTTGGTTCAATCTCCTGTTGGAAAAAATGTCAGTTAGGTTCTATTCTTTCATGCTGCATTTGCACAATAGCGCAGCGCATTAACTGTGTCTCCCTGGTTAACGTGCATTAAACACATACTTGTACAGTCTGGTTTTGACTGTGTTCGGAGCAATCAATCTTTTACAGACATCAAAACATTATGTAGGAATGTCAAAAATAGTTTGCAATGCTCTTTTCGTCGAGCGTGGCAGCATGACATTGAAACTAGCAGCAGTAATTGTTTTTTCTATAAATTTTGTAAATCTGATTTTTGATTTGTGGGCGATGTTCGAATCGAGAGGACGCGGATCGTTCGCTCTCTGCACGTGCCGAATTTACGGTCGGAGTTGCGCTTTACAGCGCGCGGCTTTCCCCTGCGACCACTGTATCAAGGTATCGCAATGGCAACGTTTTTCAACAACCAGTCCCGTTTTCCTTAGGATGAAGGATATTCTGGATCATGAGGAAAACCGGCCGACGACGGTGTTGGAGATGTGTTTAGCGGCCAAGAGATCTGCTGGCCAGGGCACCATAGTTGGAGCGCAGTCCATCCGTGGCCTCTACCCTGCTACCAAGGAGGCACGGTCAGAAATCCTTGTGAAGGACATCCGACTGAGAGGTACAGTATTGCAGGTCTCCAATACCAATCCCTTCATCCTCCACAGTGACACAGGTGAAGAGAAGCCGACGACTAAGGTATGGATTGACAATATACCTGTATCTGTGGCAGAAACTGAGATTGAACATTCATTAAAACAACTCGGCTGTGAACTGAGATCCTCGATTAAAATGGAGAGAGCGAGAGACGCAGATACCAAATTAACACGTTTTCTTACAGGGCGTTTTGTCTACATCACTGTGCCTTCAACTCCTCTTGACAAATTCATAAGATGAACATTTTCACGGCTAAAGTGTTTCACAAAGAACAGAAATTTAGTGTCCAAACCAGTCTCCTGTTCACGTTGTTTGCACCCAAACCAGCATGTCTCTCAAAGCACAGACGAAATTGTATGCAGATAATGTAAGCAACCAGGACGCAAAAGAGGGGATGCAGTTTGTCAACTGTCTGACACACACAAAGGACAGGCAGACAAACAGAAAAATGCGAGAAACCCAGTGTGCAGTCGAGCACAAACGAAAAATCCCCCGCTGCTATTAAAACAAAACAAAACAAACAGGGAACGGAATGTAATAGTAGTAAATCTGTTGACAGAAGTGACAGGAGCAGACCCTTGTCTCGGCAGTCTACCCTCCTCTCCTCCCTGGACCGCTCCCCCCGGGACAGATCAACTACCCCCAAGCGGAACAGATCCAAAGAGCGAGACGGTCCGAGGCAGAGGACAGGCAAACAGCGCCGTTGTGGCAATGGACGACCCGGAAATCCCGGCTGCAACTTCCACGGGACCTGACGACCCCTCGCTCGAGCGCTGCACGAGTGAGCAGTGGCGATAGGACAGTCCTGCCAACAACGAATGCATTACATCTGGCTTATGGTAACGTGGAAATTGTTAGGCCTACTAAATTGTTTTCATGGCTCACTATCGTTTGTTATTACACAGGAAGGATTTTTTAATGTTCCCCTCCCTGTTCTGTCCTCATTTTTGAAAAAAAGAAAGAAAAAAAGAGAAAGAAAAGGAGAAAGTGAAAAGTGGAAGGGAAAAAGAAAGAAAAGAAAATTTTCAAATGTCCCCTCCCCCTATTCTTCTTAAGCCTTGGATTGAAGGAGAAAAACAACAGTATATATTTCTGCAATATAGAGAAAGCACGTGGTAAGAAAAATATCATTACTAGATTGTGTAAGGAGACAGGAGAATTTATAACTGATCAAAGAGACATATTACAGGAACAAGTAGTGTTTACAAACATCTGTACAATCAAAAGACAAACGTCGCTAATGTTAAAAAAGACGCTGCCAGCGCCAACTCGTTTATGAAAGAAGAAAATGTTATAAAATTAGACAAAGATCATGCAGATGCTTGTGAAGGCATTATTACCTAAGCAGAGACTCTACTGAAGCGATAAAGAACATGAAAAATGGTTGAGCTCCAGGCAGCGATGGATTAACGACAGAATTCTTGAAATTTTTTGGAACAAAATATGCTGCACGATTACTAGCTCATTCAATGATTCATTTCAAAAAGGAGAACTCTCATTCACACAAAGGCAAGGCATCATAACTCTCATTCACAAAGGTAACGAATTAGACAGAGACACACTTAACAATTGAAGACCTATCACTTTAACAAACTCAGACTTTAAAGCTTTGGCTAAAGTTATGGCAGAAAGATCGGGAAAAGTTATTTGTGGATTAATTCATGAAGACCGAGAGGGATACATTAAAGGTAGAAATATTACAACTGTTATAAGGACTACAGATGATGTAATAAATTATCTAAATAAAACAGGCAAAACAGGTTACTTACTAGCATTAGACTACTAAAAAGCTTTTGATTCCATTTCTAAAACATGTCTTTTACACTCGTTTGACATGTTTGGTTTTGGTGTTTGGTTTTCAAAGATCGATACGTGTGTTGACTAACAATACCCAAAGTTGCATTACTTATGGTGGATGGTTGTCTGAGCCATTTGATGTAAACCGCGGTATTAGACAAGGCTGTCCTTTCTCTCCTTTGGCATTCGTCTTGGCCTTAGAACAATTAGCAATAAAAATCAGGAACAGTGAAATATCTGGCATCGAAGTGCCAGTCATAAACCGATCAAGAAATACATGTATCAAAATAAAACAAATGGCCGATGACACCACATTATTTCTTAAAAATGGAGAAGATCTGATTAGGTCCTACAGTATCTTGAAAACCTTTGAAAACTTCTCCGGTCTGAAACTGAACATCAATAAAACTAAAATATTAAGAATGGGCAGACAGCTAGACGAACACAATATTTTTTTTTTTAATAGTTAATAGAATTAAAATCTTAAGGGTGCATTTTTCAAAGAGATAAGATGGCTAAATATACTGAAGAAAATTGGAAGCAGAAAGATGCAAACATTCAAAGAATGATACGGGACTGGAGTAAAAAGATATTAGTATTCATGGTGGGGGTCGGAATAGCTCAGTTGGTAGAGCACCGGACTCGAGATCCTGGGGTTGCGGGTTCGAATTTCGGTACAGGGGGACTTTTCTCTCAGAGTTAACATTGGTTCTGACTCCATTCCCCATACAGTCCTTGAATGAGACTATAAACCGAGAGGTTCTGTGTGTGAACGCACGCACAACATCTTGCACACACGTAAAATCCCATCACCAACTTTCGGAAGAGAGAAGGCCAGTTTGGCCGTTGGTATGGATGACACGTTACACATTATATGCACCTTCCCTGAAGATGGAGTATGGCTGCCTTAATGGTGGGATAAAAAAAAACGGTCATACACACAACTCCACTGTCTGTTTATGCAGGCAGTGTCTGCAGAAAGAAAGAAAGAAAAGTATGCAGAAAGAAAGAAAGAAAGAAAGAAAGAGAAGTATTCATGGTAAAGTTCTGGTAATCAAAACATTTTTAATAAGTCAACTGATATATGTTATGCAATCAATTGGTATTCCAGAAAATGTTTAAAAGAAATTAATACGATGTTGTACAAATTCATTTGGCAACGAAAATATAGCAATCGTAAGGCTTTCGAAAAAGTGAAAAAAAAAAAAGAAGCAATGGAATCAGAATATGGAAAGGGTGGTTTGAATATGGTTAACATTATTGATCTCCAAAGTGTTTCTGTTTGCAATGGGCTGGAAATCTATTCTCCTCAGCAGAACATAACTGGAGTATGACACCAAAATGGCACTTGAATAAAATACTAAGAATTATAGTATATTCATCATTAACTGTAGATCAAAACATGAACATGTGTTGTATAGACCATTTGGAAAATGAATACTGGAAAGTGGTGATTATTACATATTTAGATATTAAGAGAGTGAGAAAAAGAATAGAAGAAATAAAACCATCCAATGTGTGTGATCAGTTATTATTCTATAATGATTTAATTAAGTATAAAGGAAAGGTGCTGTTCTTCCACAAGTGGAAAGAAAAGGGAATACAACATGTGAGAAATCTTATTCATTTCAACGAACTTACACTGCTACGTGAAACACTGTTAGGTTATAAAAAAGTGCAGGCACATTATTTGAATATAACGCCGTGTTCAACGCCATTCCAGCAGTATGGCTGGAATGGATATGAACAAACAGGGTCTCTCTAGATACTCAGGAGCCAGTTTTTTGTGAAGCAAGTTTTGTTTAATGTAAAACCCAAAGAGATACATAAAATATTGAAAAGAAAATAATACCACGAACACCTTACCTCATGCTAATGACTTCTGGCGCAGAAAGCTTGGTAATCATTAGAGAGAAAAACGTACGGTTGATTCCAAGAGAATCCACAAAGGAAATCAGACTATACGAGCTTCAGTGGAAGATAAATCACAACCTGTATCCCACAAATATTCTTTTTCAGAAAGTGAAATTAACAGAAACCAATAAACACGATTACTGTGTCAATGACACTCACTGTATGGAACATTTCTTTTATTATTGCCCATCCGTGTATAGACTGTGGGAAGAAATAATAAAATTTTCATATCAACTATGGTTGGAAAAAACGCTAAAACTGTCATTGGCTGATGTAATGTTTTTGGTGTGCAAAAATTAAAAAAATTCAATAAGATTGAAAGAGCAGCAGTTAATCATATTCTTTTAATAGCTAAAATGTGCATTAGTATAGCTCGAAAAACAAAAGTGTTTGCCTGCTTTACAAGTCATATTTGAACAACACTTGCAACTGAAAAAAAGTAGTATATACCGTTCTTACAATCTTATTGAAATATGTTTAAATAATTACCATGGCCAGTGTCTCTAAGATAATAATGAGGCTATCATAAATAATAATAATAATAATGAATACTTATATAGCGCCTATTCCTGGCTAGAGACCAAGCTCTAAGCTCTTTACAATCAACACTCCTTTACACAACGGGCTGCCTACCTGGGTAGTGCCGACTGAAGAGCTGCCATCTGGCGCTTCATTCAGTCGTTTCCCGTGTCATCCAGTCAGTATCGTTCAATATCGATCACTCATTTTCCTTACTTCCTTCATTCTTTCCATTTCTCACTCAGGGTGCGTGCTATGTGTAACGTGTCATCCATACCAACGGCCAAAAACTGGCCTACTATTCCGAATGTTGGTGATGGGATTTTACGTGTTTATAGAACCTCGGTTTATAGTCTCATTCGAAGGACTGTAAGGGAAATGGAGTCAGAACCAACGTTAACTCCGAGGGAAAAATCCCCATGTACCGAAACGCCCCGGCGGAGGTTCGAACCCGCACCCCCAGGATCACCAAGAGTACGTGTCTGGCGCTCTACCAACTGAGCTATTCTGGCTCCCATGACATGATGAAATGACATGATTCAAATATGATAACTTAGAATTTAAAAAAATGAAAAGGTATACCCACACCCACAAGTATACACACTCACGTAAGCTCACACACATGCGGGATTCGGTGAGTGTCGCTCGACGTGTGTGCGGATGTATTTTGCCATGCTCTCAACGGTCCGAATCTGAGCTGTGAACTCAGTCGTACGCTTTGCCTACACGCGTTAACCGCAACAGCGGTTTTTTTTTCTCTTTTTTTTCCCCTGACGTTCCAAGCTTTTTCTACAGTGACTCCCGTTTTTCTCAAATCAAAGAACATTCCGGATCACGACAAGAATCGGCCGTCCGTATTGTAAATGTGCTTGGCGGCGGAACGAGTAGCTGGCCAGAGCTCGATCATCGGAGCTCAGAACATTGGCAGCTTGTGGCATATTTACCCCACCACAAAGGAGGCACGGATGGCAATCCTTGTCCAGGGTATGCAGATGAGGGACACTACGCTACAGGTATGCAGTACTAACCCCTATGTCCTCCACACAGCGAAAGCCCCTCTACAAAACTATGGACTGACAACATCCCAATCTCGGTCGCAGACTCGGAAATCGAGCATTCACTCGTCAAGCTCGGTTGCGAACTGAGATCAGACATTAAGATGGAGAGAGCTCGCGACGCAGACAACAAATTGACCCGATTTGTAACGGGTCGCAGGTTTTGTTTTCATAACTGTCCCCTCTACTCTTTTTGATAAATTCGTGAAAGTCAGCATTTTTTTACAGCTAAACAGAGAACAAAAACAGCCGAAAACAGTCATGTGTTCACGCTGTCTGAAGCCAGATCACCATGTCTCAGTGCTCAGGAAACATTGTATGTAGACAGTGTGGGCAAACAGGACACAAAAGAGGTGACGTCGAATGTAAACCAACAGACAGACAGACAGCGGACGGACAAATATCGGATGGACAGACTGGCGAACATACTATGGACAAACAGACAAATGGTAAAAAGAATGGTGTCAAAAAGACTGGTGTCAAAGAAAATCTTAGCACTAGTGAAACAGTGCGGTCCACTGGCAAGTCTGTTGACGGGAATGACCCGGGGCGTCCTCTGTCCCGTCAAACCACCCTTCTGTCCTCCCTGGACCGCTCTCCCAGCAACAGGTCAGCTACCCCCAGCAAGCGGCGCCTGTCCAGACACCAATACAGCCCGAGAGAGGGAGCAGGAAAGTATCGGCGCTGTGACCGTGGGTCGGATGACTCGATGACAGCAGATTTTGTGGACTGAGTCAGAGTCCACACCGGCTGATCGGGGGAAATAGATCAGGTTTACTATTCATGACTACCAACGGACAATGGCCTGGAAATGTATTATGGACTATGAGTTTGAACAATGTTTATCTGATTGAAATTGCCGATAGATTAATAAAATTAACTGAACTTATCTATCTATGGATAAAATTAATATCGTTTCACTAAACGTTTGGGGCTTAAAAAAAAACTGGTTTAAAACGAAATTATTGTTTGCATATTTCAAAGAAAAACGTTTTGATGTTATTTGCTTTCAAGAATGTCAAATAACAGACAGGGATGTAAATGAATGGGAAAAAAACAATGGGGGTGGAACTATTTTTTACAATGAGAGAACGAACAAAAGCAGAGGAGAAGTTATTTTGATTTCAAAACACTTTAAGGGAGATGTTAAGTTACAGCTTGCACAAGACAGAATCTTAGTAATTTCAGTGGTAAATGAATGCTATAATATAATGGTTGCCAATATTTATGCACCCAACAACACAAAGGAAAAAAATCATATATTATCGAAAACTGATTGAAGTTTTCAACTCTATGGAGTACGAAGATTTGATTATTCTTGGTGATTTTAACTGCACTCTGAACAGTGACCTCGATATAATTGTGGGTCGGAAACTGGCAGTTTTCAGCATGTAATTAATACATTAGATTTAACAGATGCCTGGAGACTTTATCATCCAAAAGAAAAAGATGCCTCATGGATTCGTCTTAACCCATTTATTGCGCGCAGATTATTGTTTTGTTTCTGAAAACATTTTGCGTTTTTGTACTTTGCGTGAACATTTTTTTGTTCCGAATTCTGTCCATAAGGCTGTTGTCCTTGAATTGAATGAGAATGACTTCATCCGGGGACCAGGGTATTGGAGATTCAATAATAGTTATCTTAAAAATGATCTGTTTGTACAAAAAAATGAATGATATGTTAGATACATTTCTTTTAGACAATGAAGGTCTGAATTATTTAGAAAAATGGGAAATGTGTAAGGTTGAAAAATAAGAAATTTTGTATAGATTTCGGGAAAATCTGGCTTGTGAGAAAAGAAATGAATCTCTGATATTGCAATCAAAGTTACAAAGTCTAGAAAAAGAGTTCGCCATCAATCCCCAAAACGAAAATATTAATAAACGCTTTATGACAGTAAAACGGAACCTAGAGATTTTGCAGGCCTACAAAGCTAGAGGCGTTCAAGTAAGATGCAGACTCAAATGGATAGAAGGAGAAAAGAATACAAAATATTTTTGTAGTTTAGAAAAGGCACGAAACAGAAATAGGATTATTACAAGACTGTGTAAGAGAGACAGGTAACATTATTACTGACCAAAGAGAAATAATGCAAGAACAAATTGCATTTTATAAACAGTTATATGCCCAGAATACTGAAGCGTCGAATGTAGAAGAAGCTACCGACATTTTATTGAAAATGCAGAAATAAGACAGTTAGAAGAAAATGACGCAGTAACATGTGAAAGCACAGTGACATTAGAAGAGACGACATCTGCTCTCAAGAAGATGAAAAATGGCTCTGCTCCAGGAAGCGATGGCTTAACAACCGAGTTTTACAGTTTTTTTTTGGTCAAAATTAGGCAATGTTGTCACTAACTCCCTTATTGAATCCTTTAATAGTGGAAGTCTCTCATTTACACAACGGCAAGGCATTATAACTCTTTTTCACAAAGATAAAGACTTAGATAGAGATAAACTTAACAACTGGAGACCCATCATTCTTACAAATTCCGATTATAAAATTTTGGCAAAAGTACTCTCAGACTAGGTAAAGTCATCCATAACTTAGTTAATGAAGATCAAGTTGGTTACATAGAGGGAAGAAATATAGCAACAGTGCTAAGAACCATCGGTGAAGTCATCAACTATTTAAATAAAGCCGGAAAGGCAGAGTATTTATTAGCTATAGATTATGAAAAATCCTTTGACTCCATATCGAAAAAATATCTTTTACATGTATTCAAGGTTTTGGGATTGGGGACCGATTTCCAAAGATGGGTACACGTTTTAACAAATGGTAACCAAAGCTGTATCAACCATGGAGGCTGGTTGTCTGAGCCATTTAATGTAACTTGTGGAATAAGACAAGGCTGTCCCTTTTTCTCCTTTAGCGTTTGTTTTAGTTGTAGAGCTCTTGGCTGCAAAGATTAGAAAAAGTGAGTAACAGGTATCCAAGTGCAACAAAGCACCATGCAAATGAGCAGTATATTAAGATAAAACAACTCGCTGATGATACCACTCTATTCTTAGATAACAAAAATGATGTAATTGAATCTTTTAATATTCTGAAAGCATTCGAAAAGTTCTCTGGTCTTAAGTTAAATATGAATAAAACCAAAGCTATCAGAACGAGCAGGAGAACAAATGAAAACAATTCGCCTTTCTCTATAGTTGAAAGAATAAAAACACTTGATATTTATTTTGAAAAAGATAAAATGGCCAATAACATTGAAGAAAACTGGAAAGGCAGAGTTGAAACCATAGAAAAAATTATAAAGACCTGGAGCAAACGAGACATCAGCATTCATGGTAAAATTACAGTTATTAAATCTTTTTTGGTTAGTCAACTAGTCTTTGTAATGCAATCAATTGGTATTTCATTTGAAGTCCTGCAGAACATAAATACGATGTTATATACATTTGTTTTGCAAAAAAAAAACGCAGTAATCAGAAAGCATTCGAAAAAGTGAAAAGGAAAGTAATGGAAGCAGACTATATCTCAGGAGGTTTTAAAAATGGTTAAGGTTATGGAACTGCAAAACTGTATGCATTTGCAATGGGCAGTGAAATTGTTTTTTCTGTGACAGACGAAAATTGGAGTAAGATTCCGAAGTGGCACTTAAACAAAATAATTAGTAATGATAACATTTAAGCTTAACTGTAATGCAACGCAGTTGCAGCAAATTGAACGAATAGACAATGAATTTTGGAGAAATGTAGTTACCATTTATTTGAATAATAAGATGAAAACCAAGATAGAAGAAATAACACCAAGCAACTTTTTAGATCAAATGTTATTTTGTAATGACTTGATAAAACACAAAGGCAATAAGGGAATACAGTTTGTCAGAGACATTGTGGCAGTTACTGAAAATAGACTGCTTAATCTCAATGAACAATATT